>JBAMDN010000815.1:0-52903 GCA_037074945.1 Tetracladium marchalianum | reverse complement strand
GCAAACAACATGGCCGTAGTAGATATCCCATTCATGCAAGAAGATCAAGGCGAATCCATGCGGAAGATGCGAGATGGCATGCAAAACATCCAACAAAAATCCCACACCTCATCAAATACGACAGCTGCACAATCAGGCAGAACTCACCATCATCATCACTTGAGTCTTCACAGTAGCAATCACCACCATAACCACCACGAGGGCAGTGGCAAGAAATCGGTAATGCGGAAGACTCTCACTAATTTCGTCGTGTCGAAACCTCCTAAACCAGAGGTTTCCTTGCAGGATATGGATGAATTTGTCAAGGTCATTACAGAGAAATGGGCGGTACAGAATGAGCGCATGGCAGCGTTTTTGAATCGAAATAGGAATTTGAGTTATGGTGTTCCCGAGTACACTGATGGTGATAGTAGTGGATTTTTAGAGGGTGACGAAGTCGCTACAGGCAGTGGTGGTAATTGTGGTGCAGGACAAAAAGAACTCTACGGCGTCCCAGAAGAATTCATGCGACCTGTTAGCATGAGTGCAGTAAGTGAGGGAAGTATCCTCGAACAAGTCCTCAGTAACACCACGCCGAAGGTTGAGATTTTGAATCCGGTTGATGATGTTCATCACCCTCCTCATCAACATAGTTCGGGGAAGAATAGTTCAGGCTCGAGGAATAATTCGATGAGGAAGGCTTCGAATAATTCTGTGCATGCCTCAGAAAATGGGAATGGGAGTGTGATGCAAAACGGTGGGTGGAGTGATAAAATTAGTGGTGGTGGGAAAGAGAACGGAGGGTTAGTACCGCCGGTCAAATACGAATTACCCATCATCAAGAGGGGGGAGAAGATGTTTGATCTTGAGGCCGAGATGTGGGAGATGGATGTTAATGATTGGGATGGAGAGGAGAAGAGGTGATGAGAACAAAGTTAACTTCGGGAGGTGGGCGGAGATGGTCAGATGAATGTGCCCGAGGTCGTGTGCCCGAGGTCGTGTGCATGGGGGGTGGATGGTGCAACAAACTTCTTTCTTCATTTCACTTCCTTCTGTTTCTTCTCGGCGTCCAAAAAAAACAAAAATAATGGGAGATGGAATAGGGGAATGGGGAAATGGGAGTGGGAATGCAAGTAAACGCGTAATGGGTAATGCTAATGGTAACAACGGTAATCATGGGCGGGAGAAAATGGATATGTAATGGCGTTTTTGTCTGTTGGTTTTTTTAACACAGAGGGGGATTGGATTGACTGTTTACCTATTTTTTTCGTTATTGAAAAGATATTTCGGGGAGAGGGAAGGAGAGAGGGGAGGGGAGGGGAAGTGGTTAGTGGGTTGAATGAGTGGATGATGGTATGGGAGCTGGGAGATATGAGAGTTGGGAGGTGGGAGGTGGAGGGTGGAGGGTGAAATGGTTATGATGGAGGGGAGTTTGCATTTGCATTGCGCCGGCGTTTTTCCCGTTTTTCTGGTCTTCATTATTGAAGGAAATATTTATAGAAAGGGTACACAAGAAAACATATACCTTATTGTAGTAGAAGTAGAAGAACACGGAAAATTGAAGAAAGAGAGATATGGAATCAGAAAGAAAATGTTAGAAAGAAAGATGAGTGGGTAAGTGAATGAATCCAGTGAGCAAGTGAGCACGTGAGTGGAATGAGAAGAAGTATGAATGAGCTCAATAAGATTAAGACAAAACTAGTAGGTACAGTACAGATGAACGAAGATACTTTGTGAGACCAAGGGAGAAGTTTTAAGAGGTGTGATGTGTTGTGAGAAAGGAAGTATTAGTTGGGCGGGGGCGCAAGGCAAAAGTGACAGAGAGAGAGAGAGAGAGAGAGAGAGGATACGAATCAGAATGAGATGTGCAGGTGGCAGGTGGCAGGTACCGTAACAAAGAGTATGCGGATGAAAATACTTTTCAAATTATACGGGCAATGAAGAAAGAAAACTCCGAGAAAGAAAATAAAGAAAAGAAGTGTGAGGGAGGAAGAAGGATAAGTGCACCAGGTGAGCGCGAGGCAGAAAGAAGTAAGAGAAGGGAGCATACGAAGCGCAAGAGTATGTATACATGAGTACAAAATGACAAAGAAGCAGCACGAGGAAGAGGTATACACATAATGCAAAATTGAAGAAGAATATGTCCAGAAAAGGACCATAACAAGAGAATACGAGAACAAACCAACTTCGCCGAGAGGTGGAGTGCCTTTCTTGTGTCATAACCTACAATCGCGTATGCAAGAACGAGAATTAGGAGTGAATCCGTGAAAAAAGGGGAGACTTGAGCAGCGGGAAGGAGACAGGATTCAGGTGTATTATTATCTCATTTGTTTACACATCCTTACGTGTTTATTGTATCTCATGACTATCCACCCAACAACGAAGACCCGATCGTCCGAAGAAAGAAGCCATCAAGGCTCTTCTTTTATACCCCCCCCCCCCTGCACACCTAGCCCCAAAGATAAACCCCCGAAAGATTAAATGAAAGAAGAAACCCTTGAACTCAATGAACCCTCCAATCTATATAAATCTTCTTTTTTCGTTAAGGCCATCTTTCACATCATCATCCATAAACCCTTTCTCTTTCTCTTCCCATCCCCTTGAAATTTGAAAAATAACACAATTTTGGGAATGGTATACTGCCTGGCTGCCTTGCTTAACAAAGGAGAAAGAACCAAAAAAGTAAAAAAAAAAAAAAAAGAGAACTCCCAGCCAGTAATGCAAATGCAATGTGTAAATGCGATGATGGAAAATAAACGAGTGAATCCCGTCACTCATTCGTTCGGAATTGAAGTCTCCGTGCCATGAGTTGTGATCGCAACTCATGTGATGGGGTTCAAGAAAGGACTGAACAACAGGCTCTCGGCATCTGGTCGTTTGTCATGCTCAACCTCAAAGGTCTGCTTGAGGAAAGTCTTCGCATCGGCGCTTGCATCATCAGGGATTGTAGGACTGATCTTCGCACCACCAATCTTGAAGATAGCTTGCAGTTGACTACAATCCGGGAAGGGGTGAGTACCAGTCATCATTTCGACGACTAAGCAACCAAGAGACCAGATATCTGCTTTGCGGGTATATGCAGTTTGCTTGACGACTTCGGGTGCCATCCAGAAGACGGAACCTTGCAGGGAAGGACGATTCTTAGCGTTTCCAGCACCTGCGAGAATGTTGGATGCTTCCATCTTCTTGGAGATACCGAAATCGGAGATTTTGATGCCACCCTTGTTGTCGACGAGAATGTTGGCTCCCTTAATGTCACGATGGATGATATCTCTGTTGTGGAGGTATGAAAGACCAGTGACGATTTGACGGACGAAACTTCGGATGAGTGGCTCGCGGAGAGCACCATAAGAGTTAAGCATTGTCTGAACAGATCCACCAGGAACGTACTCGAGGAAAATGTTCAAATAGTTGTCCGATGAACTTGCTCCGAGATACTGGACGATGTTGGGGTGTTGGAGGTCTCGAAGAAGACTGATCTCACGCTTGAGTGCATCAATCATGCTCTTCTTCTTCTGGTCGTTGGGACCACCAGCTGCACTTGGTGATGGTGACTCGACTTGCTTGACAGCAAGAAGCTCTCCAGTGACTGTGTGAAGTGCCAAAAAGACACTACCGAAAGAACCTTGTCCGATCAAAGCACCTTTGATCCATTTGCTATCATCCCAGGAGTCACCAGCAAGGAAGCTCTGGAGTTCCTCGTCAACGTCCTCTCCATCCTCATTGAGCGCTTGACTGATTTCACGAAGAGAGCCTCCGGCTTCCGTGCTACCATCCTCGAAGTAGCTCACCATAGTATTGCTTCCATCCGGATCTGTAAGCTGCAACGTGTTGGTTCCATCGGATCCGCTGTCAAATGATACATACGATTTTCTGTTGGGCTCAATTGGCGACTCTTCTTGAAGTGGCTCAAGCATCGATGAAGCAACCGAGTCTCTGTATCCCCTCCTCGACAAATCCAAAGGACGAACCTTGGCCAATTGATTACTACCACTCAGCCATGTATCGGCGATTGTTGGCATGGGTGGTGCTTCTCCAATGCTTGAAGTGTAGCTGAAGTTGCTAGCAACACTGAGACGGCTGTTAACCTTGCTGAGACGAGCAGATCTTCTCAGCGAAAGTCTTGCGGTACGATCAATCTCTTCTCGAGGATGATCCGGGAAATACGTGGCCAAATCAGAACTAATCAGCTCGCTTGGAGGTCTTTGACCAAGGAATTGTCGAAGAACACCCTTTGGCTTTCTTGCTGTGCTGACCGGTTCTTGTATGGTTGGTGGTGGCCGCTCAAGTTCCTTGGCGGTGTTGTAAACATTCCATTCTCGTTCGCTCGCAGACACAGCAGAGCCGGTAGACTGGAACGACGCAGGCGAGAGAGGGTACTGGGAATCATTGATCTTCTCCCCTAGAACCTTCTGAATTTTAAGCTGGCTTCTCTTGTCCAAATTGTCCAAATTACGATGCTGATTTGCAGAGGCTTCTTCAACAGCAATAGCAGCTGCACGTTCTAGCTCCGCATCTCCTGGTTCCTGGTGAATCTTTCGGAGGATCAAACGGTTTCTCTCTGGTCGGGTTGGTTCCTTGATAATCCGCCAAAGCTCGTTCTCGGGTAATCGACGGCATTGACTTGGGTCGGGCTCCAGACCATTGAGAATATAGAAGCAGTAGTTCCTGTCATGATCCTCGCGATAACCGAATTTTCTCAAAGCCAATCTCATAACTTGATCACATGAAGTGCAGTCGGAGACTCGGAAAACCTTGGTGACGCCTCCAGTTGAGATGACTCGGATCATGTCTTGATTTGGTGGCAATTGAGACATTAAAGAACCATCGATACTTCCATTAGCTCTAGTGTGGTTGTGAATTAGACGTGCAGTCTGTGGACCATCGGACGGAGTGTTTGGGCCTCTGATAACTTGGATAGCGCTGGGAGCATTGTTCGAAGTGTTGAAGTATCCTTGATGTTCCCGCCTCTGAAGTTCCGCCGGACTGATTACATTATATCGCTGTTGTCTCACAGCGCGTATCTCAGAGGATGCCAGTGGCGAATTTGGCCTCGAGGGAGGCTTGCTGACATTTTCAGGAATGGCCGAAGGGTTGAAGTTTTCTAATTGTCGCGAGTATCGTTTGTTGGAGGTTGGAGTAGGTAGGGCACGACTGCTACCGGAGTGAGGTGGCCGAGGAGAACCGGACGAAGATGGAGTGTATGTCATATTATTGTCCAGCGCCGCGAACGAATCCTAGAATCATTAGTATCTCCTATAACGCAATGATTGGAAAGCACCTCACCCTGTTCCTCTTCTTCACATTCGCATAGGCCTTTGTTCTCAATTTCTTGATGCCCAAGAATAGCCTGACGCGATCACCAATCTTGTCAATTCCCATCTCCTGCAAAACAGCCTTGTCCATCTCCAATAAATTCTCTCCATTAATATTATTCTTCCGAAACAACTTCTCGTAATTGCCACAATTGACCGTCTGTAACCAATCGCACACTCGGTCTTCGTCCCAGTGCTTTGCCGACTCGGGACCTTCGACATCGGAGAACTCAGATTCGGTCGGACTGGCGAAGGACTGATTTGATGCCATCATAGCGGGTGCCCGCCTGCTCGATTGGAGAGAGGATTGTTGTGACGAAGATGAGAGGGCGGCGGATAGGGGCGCGGGAAACTGGGACTTCGAAGCCAGCATTGCCATTGTGACGGTTTTACGGGGATGGCGGATGGACAGGTCGTGGCGATGACCTCCGTTCAAGTATGGCCTTCCTCAAGTATGAAAAGTGCTGGTTGTGAAGTTGCAATCTTCTTCCACAACAGATTAATTACTACCAACTCCTCTTCTGCGACGCCGAGACAGAGAGCAGACGACGCCGATGATGTTTCGGGGGTGTGGGCGGGGATGTTTAAGTGGAGGGCGTTTAGAGAGGCATATGAAGGGTGGTGATAAGTGCAAGCAATCGTGTTCCAGGAGTAGGGAGATGGGACGGTGATGCTATGCGATGCGATTTAATGGGAGTTGATGGAGCCTCTCTCCAGCTCTCTCTTGCTACTGAACAAACGAAGTCCGGACGTGAAAGGGATCAAAACAAAGAAGGGGAGGCCGGCGATGACGAGGAGCAAGTGGACAAAGCCAGATATTATGATTTTCCCTCCTGCCGACGATCTTTGCTCTCCGATTCCTGTGCGTGCTGGCGTGGAAGAGCGGCAGGCTTGGGGGGAGGAGTCGGAAGTGAGCGAGGAGGAGCGTCAGCATCACTGAGTGGGGAGGAAGGTCCAAAGAGGATGCTTCTGAAACCTCGCGTGCACGGCCGTCTCACACACACACACACCCTATCCCAGTAGTCCACACCACACTCACTAACCACGCCCGCCGTCCCAATTTCTGTCCGCACCCGTTGGGGGGATTCGAATTAGGGCAGGACACGAATTGACGCTGTGTAACTCAAGACTATTGCCACTGCAGTCCCTCCATACGGTACATGTGTGCGAGGCAGCTGAGAAGGGATGCTAATTTCGATATATTGACGCTGTTATATACGGGCTGCTCACTCCCCTCTGCTTCCACAAAACACAGAGAAACACGAACAGAGGAAAGACCGAAGACTTGAGCCTCCGCTCTTCTCGAACCAATCATCCTTCCATCCACCAATAACAGACCTTCCTTAAGGCAAAGTCTAAAAACAGCGCCAACAACATATCCACAATTCTACATGCACGTATTCAACCCGAAACAAGGACCCGCGAGCCAATCAAGCCACAGATGTTAAGCTTCTCAAACCTTTCTTGTCGCAGAAAGTTGCTAGCCAACTGAGTTAACGAACAAGACTGGCGCCTTTGTTTCGCGAGGACAGCAGGTGGCAAACGGGGGCCGGTGGGAGGAATATTCGCTCATAGCAGCCTGGAAGAAGGACGAGCGAAGAACGATGGACGGGCGAAAGAGCGAAGTCTGGGGCAGATAGATGAGCCGATCTTGGTTTTTACGTTTGTTTCAAAACAACAAGCGCATTGGACTGTGCTTCCTAGAGGTCGTTCCGTGATAGAGCTGCTATTTTTCCGGGACGGTGTCCCTCTCAACATCAACATCGTCGTTAAAATACCAGATGTCCTCTTTCAGAATGGACTGAAATTGTGGGTATATCGTTGCTCATGTATTAATCAACTTCCCACTGTAAATGTGCGGCGTGACCGCAAAAACATCGGATGGCATGAAGATCTCCCGGACCTCATCTCGCCTCAACTTCATAAACATCATGCTATCAACCTCTCCTCCACACCTGAACCAACCTTCGTCCCATCTTGACTGTAGGTGCATTATTGCTTCATGGTAATTAAGGAGATAAACATATCAACCCTCAATATACCTAAATCTCGCCTATCGTCCAAGAATAGAATCAGGATCAGGGGAAGCTGGGGTTAGTTTGGCCGTAAACAATAACACGACCTCTGTCGTCCACGTCGAAACACCAACTTCGAACGATAAACACCACCAAATTCATCATCCAACCCACTACGGAATCTCGTCGCGGTACTGTACTGTACCATTCTGTAGCTACTTCATCGCGGGTGTATCCAAGCACATGGCTGCCACGTAAGATTTTCTCCGCAGAAGAACCTTTTTTTACTCTTTGCACAGACTTCCTCCCGAACCCAAACCCTCGGCTACAATTCTTGAAACAGAGGACGAAAAAAAAACTTTTGATGGAAAAAGCATCCCATCCATAAACCTACAAATCTTACGACGGAGAGGCGCATCGCATGCTTTCTGGAAAGTTCAAGGTGCCTCGAAACAGCCGGCTGCAACTCTTAAGGGAGGAAAGGAGAGGAAATGCACGAGCAACTACCGAGGGACAAGAAATGCCAATGAATTGCCATGGAAATTCCAAAAGGTTATCATTTCCAAGACCCAAAAAAAACATCAAGCCGGCAATACTAAACGATTCGGCACATTGGAGATTGTCCGGTTTGAAAATCCAACCAAGGGGAGGATCTACACACGATAGTTACTTGAAGATACAGAAAAATACAGAAAAAATAGAGGTGCTTCCCCTATGAGCCATCCGAACTATTCCTAGAATTATTCAACAAAACTGTCATCTGTTTGGCAACAATATCAAGTTTGGGCCAGTCTTCTTCTGCCAGTTCAGCTCTACTGAGCCATCTGTTACACATATCAGGATGCCACTTCCTGTTCTCCATCCGTATCGAGACATCTTTCGGAGCCGCCATTTTCATAAATTCCTTTACATTCAACTCATTCACATCTTCAAACAGACCGGACTTTACAAGCCAAGGTATCGACGATCGGAGTCTCCCTCCACAGAAGTCGCGGACGTGCCGAAGGTCTTCCATCGATTCTGATATTTCGTCCATGGAAACTGCCCCTCCTCGCTTTCTTTCTCTGTTTTCTCGTGAGCAAGGCGTGCCTTTTCTTCGCACGCCTTTTGGGCCTTCAGTCGGATGCATTCCGCGTGTTCTGGTCTTTCTCGTTTCTCGCCAGCTTCTTGGCGCTCCTTCCTGCATCATACCTCCTCTTCTGTTTTCCTTTTTTCGTTACGAACCCGTTCTTCCTCCTGTTCCTTCACGCTTTGCTCCTCCTCTTCTTTTCTCAAACGCGGCTATACGATCTGATAACTCTTGAGGCTGCCTTTTAATTTCCTCGTCCGACAGAACCTCGCAGTCGGACTCTTGCTTAATGTTCGTTTTCGCTGGCTTAGAAACCGTCTTTCTTCCTGTCTTGGCTCCAATTTTTCCTTTTCTAAGCATCTTCCTAATACTCTCTAGCTAAGTCGAAACTACTTGCTCAGCTTGACTTTGATGGTACCTCACACACAAACGCTCTTTGCGACCAAGTGCAATCTCGAAGCAACAGTCAGACTATCGGGGCTCAAGTGAGCAAGCTCATCTAGTATGGTGGCCATGTAAGATGTATTGTGCATCGAAATGGTGATGCGACAGCGTCTTCCCTTGGAGGGTGCATATCCTACGCATGCTATGTGCTGGTATTCAGGATCTGTGTTGTATGTGCCCAGGACCTTGATGGGAGCCCAGAGTTGGGATCCGGGTGCAGATGCTACCATTTTCGGCTTCTGGAAAGTGTCAGGAAAGTTTTAGAAATTGCACAGCAGGTTGTGAATTTTCTTGTGCGAGCTGCTTCTCGCAATTATTCAAGGCTATCTGTGCTTCATTTCCTTCCTTGCATAAAGTAGCTAACGGGCAGTGTTTTCACAATTCGGTCTCACAGCCGACTTGGCCGTTGTGGAATGCCGTTGACGCGCGGATCAAAATTTATGCAAACTCAATCCCCACGCTGTGTATGTTGGTGATCCAGAATATACTGACGCTCGTTTCACGCACATCAGTCGTTTTAGTAGTTTTTCACGAAGTTGCGTGAATGCGCGCTTTACTCTCACTGTACATAGATACCAGAACCAGATCTTCCATCTTGTTCTGCTTCTTACTCTTCAGACAGTACAATCCGACAGGTTCAGAGCCCAATTGTAAAGTCACATTTGCATGTGTATCTACTAGCTATTACGTTACAAAAGTGTAACCAACAGTGTACTTAACCTTCAAACTCACCAATAACATGGGGCTGATACATTTAACATACGTTCGATTTTGTGCCTTCACATCTTCCTGGCTAAGGTTCTGAAATTTGTTAACAGCAGCCCCTCGCTTAGCCGACGAAGACATTTATACAGGTATGACTGCGCCATTGGAAGATTAGAAGATGCTACTACTCTATATTCTTATTACGAAAAGGTTTTAGGAAATAGAAGCATCTCTTGGTCGCTGATGTATTTTACTCAAGACAGTCAAGGTCATACACTCGCGTTCTTTCTAACGTGCCCCAGTTAGACCAAACAAGACGGGTTTTTGCTCAACCAGGGTTAGCAAAAACTCAACAAGTGTTATTTCAGCGCATGCTAGATTAATGTGTGGTCATAGTGTTTTTTTTAGCTTAAAATTTAACTAGTGTTACTTCCGTATATGTTCTGTATATATAGCGCTTCTACCAGCTTCACGATACGTTAAAAAAAACCTGTAGAATAATAAGTATATATATCGTATATACTTAGTATAGTATATAATAAGCTGCTGTCGCATGACACTAGTTACCCCGATGCAAGAGTATTGTTTATCTGGACCTTTGGATGTTTGTTTTTGGGCACTTGTACAGCATGTCACGACCGATAGGGTAATAAGCGAGTTTCTACCTATACTTATTATTATTATCAGAGAATAGTATAATAGATAAAAGCCTCGTCTTAGTTATATTATATAACGAGTATTAAAGAGTGACACTAGAGCGCGTTTACCGCTCTCTCGCTATATATCTAGATCGGCCTCTCACTCTACTTTCTGGTTTATCTAGAAACAATCACTATGTTTATCACTTCTCTGCTCGTAGACCAAGCATAGTTTATAAAATTATATTATATGTAGAATCTTTACTTCTAAATAATACTAAGGTAAGGTAATAGTTTTAAGATATGTAATATACTCTTATACTATCTATATTTTTACCTATAGAATAAATATAATCAAGATATATAAAATCTCAAATGTTCGTGTGCCGAGCCAGCTCCGCCTAGCTCCGCCAATAGACGTCGTCCAAAGTATACTGAGGAGCAACCGTTGCGCCCTGTTTCCATGAGATATTTCTTCATTGCCACCCACACTTGTATATCACCGCCTTCTGCTCGACGACTTATTTTAACAACAACCTCACCCTCCCCCCTCGCATGTCTTCTCGCGATCATTCTAGCCGAAGAAAGAGCTACCATTCTCTACTCCATGTAGGTATCAACTTTTCATTAGGCGACTTTCACGACGACAACCAAGTCCTCTCTCTGCACAGCAGCATAAATGATCCTACTTAGCAAATCCTTGCTAAACCGTTCAAAATCCTTTAGAATCGCGAAAAGGATCTTCACACACGTACTGTGCAACATCAGGGTCAGCTTGTTCTATACTTGTAGAGACAAGAGGATGTCCTAATGGCAAGCTAGCCAAATCTTTGTTTATGGCTCATCTGACACAGTATCAGACTTTTACCGCTGAACCACTCCTTGACGACGATATGACATTTACGGAAGTTGATAGGATTGATGTCAAGGTAATATACGGCAACGATCAGTGGGTATACTAGAAGGGATGTAGTGGCATTTCCTCCGTGGAGAATGGAAAGAAGAAGAAGGAAGACCAGCTGACTAGTAAAGCGAGGCTACAAGTAGGGATTTCATTATATTTTGCTAGAGGCCAAGTAAAGGAAGGATAGCATTGCTTGACGCAGAAACATAAGATATCATTTTAAGGGGAATATCTTGTTCCTTATCTGTTTCCAGAACCAAGTTAATAACAACTATATCACCAAAGCTGGCCGGAAGTATTATTAATACACCTTTTGGTACAACAACTCCATTCGCCAATTCCTCTTCGCGAAGGTTACTTATTGCCACGGCTACATATGGCTCGGGACCAAAGACGTGTGAAATAACATTGACCGGAACGTCTTTCAAGGTAAGTTCGGAAGAGAGCACTGCTTTGAACCCTCTAGGAAAGACAAGACATCGAACATGTCCTTGCCATTCTTCCTCTACGTTGAACAACGCTTTTAGAAGATCTGCAACCTTACTCTCGTGTATGGCCAAGGCCATGATACAGTCAAACATAACCCAGTTAGGAAAGGACATCGTTACGGCAGCTTCCAAGTAGGTTGTCCCATTACGATGTACTGTCTGCCCCTTGATGGAATCACATATTCTTTTCGCAAAAACGTCAGCGATCCCTTGTTGTGAGGCACCACTACTCCCCTCAGCAGCTCATGCCATGAAAGGTATCTTAGCAAGTCGAATATCACATCTCCCTTTTCAAAATACTCAAGTTCTTCAAAAGTCCACCCAAATGGTTCAGTAAATTTAGATATGCAGGTACTGAAATGAGAGAACTTGCTTTCCTTGCCTTCCCAAACCTATGCTAACCATTACTGCAATCAAATCATGCAATGGGCGGCAGCCAGATCTTCAAGAACCCTCCAGTCACGATTGTCGTCAGCACATGATTTTTCTTGGCCGCCCTCTCGTTTACTCAACATTCTGAACCGAGCTTTTCAACAATGAGATCGTTTAGGGTGAGGATGCACAGCGGCTCACGATGGTGTTCCAGGTACCATCTCCAGAGAACACCTAATCAGTGATTAGCTCCACAACGAATGGCATGATTTGACCGGTCTGAACCTACCTGTCCTCTTGTCACATCATTTCGCTTGCAATTCCCGCCGATGAGGCGAGCTTGTCTTCAGACATCGTGTTAACTACAAACCTCAAGCAAGAAGAAGGAGCGAGGGGGGCGGGGGAGCGGGAGGAGAAGTTCATACTCGGCCACATTGCTACACGATGTCCACACTGCAACGTTTCTGTCATTGCAGAACCAGATGCCAGGATCATCACTTCGAGGAATGCCCCCACATGCGACGCGCTGGCACCATCCTGGACCTGGGCCCGCCGGGCAATGTCCATTACCGATTGCCTAATCGTGAATTAGCCAGACCTACTTGAGAAAGCCGGCGTAGGTGGGAAAACAGCGTACCTCTAATTCATCCATGGCCCACAAGAAGTTGAAGTAACTAACACTAGTGAACACGTTGCAGTTGAGACTCTAGGACTCAGTTGTCAGTTGTCAGTTCGTGTTGCAATTCAAAAGTAGAGGGTAGGGAGCTTACACCATAATTGATAGGATCTCGTCTCGCGAGTCCCGACTCCGAAAGACTGTCCGCCTCTCTGGAACGTCGTTTGAGCGATTCGGGAGACTTCATTCCCAGGTCTGTGTCGTATTGCGGATTCATTGCGAGAATCTGATGGTAGATTGACTACCAGGTAGATACTGAGGTCAATTACGTGGACAAGTTGATTCAGATTCAGGAAAGCTCACCTTGGCGCTACCTGTCAGGGTGACATTATCACCACCGAGTACGACTTGTCCAACCCAGGTCATATAATTGAAGTACTGAGCGGTCTCATTGCCTGCTGGTAGTGCCTAAACATGAAAAATTGTCAGCATTCTTGACTTTGATGTGATGGACTGACTACATGAGGTTCGATGATTGATACTGACGGCCACAGTTGTGGTGGTAAGCCCCAAAGTCAAGGCACAAGCAAGAAGAGTGAATCTCATGATTGGGTTTGTGAAGAGAGTTATCAAGATGCGAATCTGAAGAGGAAGACAAGAAGCCTGAATGTGCAGAAGTATGGATGTGAATGTGGATGTGGAGAACAGAAACGTCGTTTATTTGATCGAGAAGAGAGAATGTGTGCCTTAAGTAGACTTCGTTGTCTGAGAACTCTACGCCGAATAAGTTGGCTGCTGTCTCGAACGGCAATAGACGATGTAATAAGGAGGGTTTATTCCCTACACAACAAGGTAACTCACGCAATGAGTTCCACAACAGGCAGTCCTGATGTGTATGCCCGCTGTATGTATGCTCCGCCTCCTTACCGACTTGCTGTAATGTTGACCTATTTATTTATCCGTCCATCACGTTTGAATTTGTTGGTAGCGAAGAGGATCTAAGACTCGTCCCACATTACTGCAGACTTGAAGAACAGGTTACTCTTTGAACTTGCATTCAATGCCGCCTGGCTCATCAAGCATATTGCTCAAGACTATGCTGTTACGATTCCATCACAAGATAATATGCTTTCGCTACAGTACTATAAGTAACAAAAGCAACAATTGACCAAACGAAAGAAAAGACACAACTAAGAAGTACATCTCTTCGTGAGCATTCTTCCGGAACATCGATAGGGCGACCGCTGTCAAGTGTTTTCTGTTGTCTTTTTGGTTCAATAGTAATTAACCGCTGTCTTGCACGGAGGTAAGAACTTACTTGGAAGTAGACTCTAGTGATTGAAATCCGATTGGACATTTTTCGAAATCTTCCGACCGGGGAAATTGCGGCTGCGGCCGCAATCCGAGGATCCTTGATGAAGGTTTCTGTCCCCGCTTTACAGTAGGGTTCCGTAAAATACGTAATATTGGAGTTGACTACGGTATTTTATAATATATCGTCCCTAAGTTGATTTAAATAATATAATATATGTCGCAGAATGCCAAGACCTCCTCCTGTCCCCTGAAGGGTTATATATCCCCTTCAGGGGACAGGAGGAGGTCACGTGGCTATAACAACTGCGACAACTACCTACTACGTTCCTTACTTATAGAAGTGTAAACCGTACTAAGAGTGGAAGAATGGCCCCTAAGGACCTGTAAATCTAAATAAACGGCCAAAAACACTCGATAACTAGGCCATTACTTCGAGATCTTTCGATTAGTTGTTTGCGTAAACGGACATACGTTAATAACTAACTTTACTTTTACTAGCAAAAAGATATGATAGAGCTTTCGAAGCTTGCCCTCGAGCTAAATTCCCTTATAGCTAATTCGGTCCCCTCGGAGAGAGCTTTTTCCACTATGAATACTATCCACTCGAAACTTCGATCTCGTACGTCGATTGAAACTACGGATAAGCTTTGCTTTATATACATAAATACAAGAGCTTTACGGACTACTAGTTAGAGGTGGTAAAGGAGCTGATAAAAAGCTCTAGGAGCTAATAGGCCTGTGATGGCCATCAGTTCGGCTTTTTGCCAAGACCAGAGATGTCAAGGCTGGAACTCCAGTGGTACGCATACGGAGTGGTTTCGTACCACTACCAGAGAAGGTTCATCAAAGCGGCCACTACCCTGATATCACTTAAATCACTTGTACGCTCTAGCTCGGTTACGAAAGAGCTCTGTATATAGTCCGACTTGTCCCCTCTTCTTTTGGGCTCTTTAGTTTTCTACTTTCTTTCGTGCAAGAGCCTTTGTTCATGGTAGTTATATTATTTATTTATGAATCATCATACTCCTCTGAATTGGTGATATACCAGTCCTCTGTTCGTGCCTCACAAAGCCCTGATATTTTATCAAACATAGAGGATAAATTAATAGAACGAAATAGGATCGAAAATAAGGATATATTAGGGGATGATATCGATGAACAGAATGAGGTGGATATAGCCGAATTGGCTTAAATTCACCCCCCCTGTATAGGAGTAGTTATATAGACTTTTATTAAGTATAAGCCTTTTATGACCACTTTATGAACCTATAATATACCGGGATTTTATTATATATTACGGTAACGTATTACAAACCAGGGTTCTCTACTTCACATTGCTCAATGAACCCTGTCTTGCATACTCGGTATGTACCTCAAGTATGCGCCTCTGCGGAGTAGTAGTGCCCTGACAGTCGTACTGTATTTGCATGCTCCTTGCTGCAGGGTCTTGCGATTTGAATCATTTGATAGGGCAGGTGGCTCGTGTTCCTCGCAGCTAGTCCACATCATTGGGGGATTGGAATGAAAAAACCAACAGAGCAGACGTACGAGGAATTGAAAATTGGTAGGTCCTGCGCCCGGGATGATGATGTTGGGTACTGTACTGTACCTACCTAGCATTGGTGCTCGCTCGAGGACCAGACTGTGAGAGTACGGTACAGCACCGTATTTTCGCAAATCGACTCGCTCTGTTTTTTACTTTGTGATTGCAGTTGTTCTTTGTCCATGACCTTGAGAGTAATAAGTAAGGTGCGTGGCAGCTTGCAGAACAAGGAATGAATAATAGAGGAAAGATTGTTGGCACTGTGCTCGAAAGGGGATTTTGGACGCTAGTTCGAGGAGGAGAAGAGGAAGGTGGCAGGGCATGGGTAGGCAGGTACTGTATCATTACCAGAATAGTCCCTGGTATGATACTCTACAGATGTCCCTCTGACAAATTCCATGGGAATGAATATTAAGCGTAACCACTAGGACAATGTTCAGCGTGAACATCGGACTAAAACCTTAGGTGCTCAACAGAGACTTGGTCTCTGCACACATGTTTCAGACACAAACTGTCATCCAGCGCCTAGCGGAGAGGTCTTATTACTGTGGTCATTCCTACGGACTAAAAGCTCGGGGGGTGGGGGGCTAGGTTCAGAATATTACGATTTAGAGAACAAAGAGAACAAAGTACAGAGGGGATAAAAACCGAAGACGTAATGAGCATTTCGATCGCAAATCTTAGCCCACTTTCTCATAATATCTCTGGGTTATTCAAATTCGAATCTTCATTACTGTTGGTCTGACATATGCTCAATCAGTTCTGCTCTACTTTTGGCCCGGGCACACATCTTTGCTAATGTTACTTTCCTCTGGGCTTTTGAAATAGCAGAGCTCAAAAACCTACGACAAGCGAAACACAAGTAATAGAATAAGCACACACAAAGTAGTCTATCTAAAGCGATTTAAAAATGAAGTCATGATATGTTCAAAAGCCAACGAGTTTCTTTTTTGGTATACAACAAAGGCCCATGTCCCACCCAATTGCTCTCACAAGTGTGGAGTCTCCATGCCAGCCCAAAACAGGGGAATCAAGAACGGACGAGAACGCGCCTGAATCTCGACAGTCTATGCAACTCAAATACACTTGCCCATTCAGGCAAGACAAAAGCAAAGTCGCCCCAGAATAAATTTGACACAGCACGAGGTCGAAATTATCGGAGAAGCTTATGCTCTACAATAAGATCATTCGAGCTAGTTGCTCAACCAGGGTCAGTAAAAACTCAACAAGTGTCATTTCAGCACATGCCAGATTAGCGTGTGGTCATAGTGTTTCTTAGCTTAAAGTTCAACCAGTGTCACTGTCGTATATGGTTTATATATACGTGGTATACTTGTATTTTGAATAAATAATTAAAACTATGAATATATATTAAATATATTCTTCGTATACTCACTACTTATGTTGATTATATATTTTATTATATAAAGCTTCATACACTAAGGGTCCCGTGAGCTTATTATATACTATACTAAGTATATGTAGTACATATGACTATTATTCTACAGGTTTTTTCTAACATATCGTGAAGCTAGCAGAAGCGCTGTATATATAAACCATACAGGACAGTGACACTGGTTGAACTTTAAGCTAAGAAACACTATGACCACACGCTAATCTGGCATGTGCTGAAATGACACTTGTTGAGTTTTTACTGACCCTGGTTGAGCAACTAGCTCCGAACAAGAAACAGACAGGATATTTCTCTTTCTCTCTTATCACACAGCCCCAAAACTCCTGCTTCTTCTAACATCAATCTGTCTCAGAGTCTACTCCTTGTGGATGCCGATGCCCCACCTCACTGATCGGGTGAGAATATGTCCTTCACCACTCCATCACTCCCTCCTCTGTTTACCCAGGAATCTATTTCCGCAACCATTTCTCAACATACCTCAACACAGAAGTCAGCAAATAAACCCTGTATTGTGATACATGGCAAAACGGATTTTAGTCGTACCCCTCACTCATTCCTTTTCCCTTTGCATCCTTGATACCTCTATTCATCCTTCCCACGTATTCTTTTCGCGAATCTCCTGGCGTTATTCTCTGGCGATCGATATACACCAAAGCCTTTACAGTCGTCTTTGAATTGCCAGAAGCCAATGTGGTGATGTGAATGTCCAGTATTTCCTTCGTATACGCAAATGGCACACCCTCCGAAATGTCCAACCTATCCTCATCCTCATCTGAAAGATAGTAAAGCATCCCCTTAACAAAAGTGCCTAGTGGCAATCTCCCATCTCCTGACTTCTCTCCGCCTTTCTCATCCTTGGGATTCTGCTTTGCGGCTTCGACTTCAACGACATTGGCGTAACCCCGCGAGTTGATGATCCATTCGTAGCCCTTCAGAATGCCAAAGCCAGAGTATGTTGATTCGGGACATCGCTGGTTCATTTTCTAGAGGGAGAGATTGGAGCCATAGGCGAAATAGAGGGTCTGTGGTGAGTTATTGAGGGTTGATTGGGCCATGGTTGATTTGCAAAGGGGAATTGAGTGGGGACTATATCTAGGTACCAGGAGGTAGTTTTGATGTCGAAAGGTGCTAATGAGATGAATGAGCTGGAACCCCTAAAATAATTCGAATGCTGTCTGCTTCGGTGCTTCTCTGCTTAGCTCGTCTGCAATTTTATCAATAAAGTGATTGCCTGGAGTTGTTTTAGTGAATGAAAGCGTGAGTAGATCAGAGAGGCAGAAGTACGAAGAGGATACCTGAGTATTATGTAGTCTTAAAATGGGATGTTGCAGATGCTGAGAACAAGACAAGAGAGGAAAGAAGGTTGAAGGATCACGACAAATAGAAGGCAATTGGATGTTTGTTGCAATGTCACAATTCTGGGCTGCATCATGCATGTAACTTCTTTTGTGCATCTAGAAGACGGAACACTTTGGATTGTTTGAAAGCTGATGGATACTCTGGAATCAACAGTGGAGAGCTAGATTTATTGTGAAGGGTATTAAGGGTTGTTATGGTCATGTGTAAGGTTATGAGTGAATAGTGAAGTTTATGACGAATGAGTTTCTTTGATGAGGTGACCTGACGGCGGGGAATAATCGTGCTTTGAAGGTGTATGATATCTTGATGTTTGATGTGGCACCTTGAATTAAATTTTTTCAATTAAGAGTGAACAAAGCGCTATATTTTTGATAGCTAGGAGGCCTAGTTTCAAGTTGTAGACCTTGATGACTGCCGATGGCAGAAATAGAGCCAAACTATGAAGTATGAGCTATCTAACAAACATTTTCCAAGCAGGTAATCAAACAATACTCCTCAAATCAGTAGCAATATTTCATAAAACACAATCAAAGTAATCGAACCCAACAGTCCAGCAACAAATTCATGATAATTGCCACGCCAAGTATCAAAAATCGGTTAAACTCCGGCTAACAGTAACCACATCTGCATCCCAAGCTCGAAGCTCCCTCTATCACATCACCACAACCATAACCACAACACCCTGCCTTCTCCCCAACACAACTACCACAACCACCACAAAAAATGGCATCCACCAACCCCGCCATAGAACTAGCCAGTGCCATCCAATCCGCCTCCATCAACCGCGCTCCCTCACCAACCCACGACCTCAACCCCTCCACCTCCGTCTCCACAAAGATCCCCGTTGAACTCTCTGAATCCCAATCACATTCCCATTCCCATTCTCATAACCATTCCGAGCACACCCATACCCATTCCCACACGTTCGACTCTGACCTCGAAGATGATGATATCGAAGAAGAAGAAGATATCCCATATTCCGTCCTAAAACCCGCTCCACGACGAGCAAGTTTCCCTCCTCTGCCAGATATGCGCTTCGAGCAGAGCTATCTAGCTAGCATTGCGGGCGCGGATACGAAGTGGAAGGTTGCGTGGATTACGGCTAGGGATCAGGTTTGTCATTTTTTCATCTTTCTATAATCATAAGTCAATTCTAGAATTTGGGATCTGGGATGGCATCACTGGTATTCAATTGGAAATATCAAGCTGACCGTACGGTAATTCCTTCTTCGAATTAAATAGGTACTCCTCCCCCTCCTCCAAGGCACAATCTGGTCTCTCTGCCTCCACGGCTGGCGCCACTGGAACCGCAGTGCGCAACTTTCGGGTCAATCCGTCGGAGCAAAAGTGCGACGATGGTGGTACAGAACCAACAACTGGAAGATTATCCCGGATTATAAACGTGGGAATGGGAATGGGAGTGGGAGGGGTGCTAATGGGATAGCGAGAGATATAAGTGAGGTAGGTCCTGGGTCTGCTTCTTATTCTTCTTTGAGGGCTGGGTTGGGACTTGGTGGGGTGTTAATGTTGGGTGGAGGAGGGTGGTATGGTGGGAGCTTTGGTGTTCCGAGCTTTACTGATGTCGTGTGATGCGGGTAGTTTCATCAGAAGGGTGGGGCTATGGATTTGGATTGAGTGAATTGCGAGGGATGTGGGGAGGAGAAGAGGAAAGGAGAGGATGTGGATGAGGAAATGGCATGGGATTTCTAGAGGGCTGTTGTGTTATGTGACATAGGCGTTGGGGAGTATTGGGATTGTATGGAACATTTAACATGCATTGGAGAGATCAAAACCAGATGGCGAACTCGAACTCGATCATACAGACATAAACACATAAACACACTTATATGTTTCATCGCGTTACAATGCAGTTGCACCACAAGAATACTAAGATTCATATGATCGTTGCATTCGATGACCTAGGTACCTGTCATGCGGCCACCAACAGCGTCAAAATCGGTCCAATTAACCCCTCGCCTTGCCATTCATTCGGCATTTACCTAGGCAAGGCAAAAAAGCAAAAGAAGCCAAGTATCTAATCGCTTAACCGCTTATAATGACAATCCAGCAAAAGAACGCCCCCATCATCTAGGTAACCATCCATCCATACCCATAGCATTCCACCCATCCATCCATCCATGCATTTTTTACAATAAAAAGGTCATCGTCCTGATTTTTGGTTTGTGCGTACAATCATTACAACGCGAGCTAGCGATGCCAAAATGAACGAAATTCATTGCTTAGGTTCAGTTGAGAATACGTCCTCATGAATAACTTCAGATTCAGCCGACGTTAAGTGCTTTCGCAGTCAATGGGGCAGGCTTCCCTGGACTACCTCGAAAGGCAAGTGGAGAATTCGGTGCAATGACTGGGGTTGGGATGTTAACTGGCTTTATACAGATATCTGCTGCTGCTGAAGGTGGATTCGGCTTTTCGGCTGGCTGTTCGACTGCTGAGATAGCCAGTAGAGTGTTGCCAGCCTTGGAAGTCGTCTCCGGCTCAGGACTGGTGATCGGTAACTTGACAATCAAGCTCTTCTTGACCTCCACTCCTTCCATCTCGTCATCCTCGTAGTCATCTTCTCCATCGTTATTTTCGTCGAGCTCATCGCCATCACTCGCAACAGAAACAGCATCCTCTTCCTCGTCGTCTCCGTAGTCTTGCTCGCTAGCATCTCCTTCATCATCACTCGTCATCTCATCAACATCGTTGTAGCCGGGAATGTGCTTGCCACCTCTGGGAGCAGCAGCGGCAGCTTTTGCGGATGCGGCTCGTCTTGGTCGTCCGGTGGAGGAATCGCCATCGTTATCTGAACTTGGAGTATGTCTGCCACTCAACATGCTCTCACCATATGCGCCGCCTTGACGTGCCTTAACTTGACGACCACTTTGAGTGATGGTAGGACCGGATGGCTCGACTGGGGTGTGGTTGCGGGTGTTGCGAGTTGATCGTCGGTTGGAGGTTGAGTTGGAATCATAATAAGCATCTTCTTCCTCGTCCGAGAAGGTGTACTTCATGCGCTTGCCTCTGGTACGGCCTTCATATGTTGAAAAGCCTGGCTCGGGGCGCTTGAATTGTTGCTTTCGAACTTGTCTGTACTCACGGCGCTTGCGTTTCTGAGAATCTGTTAGTAGGCAATTAGGGAGGAATAGAAAGAGGAAAAACTTACCTCCTCGGTAGCCTCGAATCGCGGAATTGCAGCCAGCATCTTTCCACTCAAGAGTCTTGCCTTCTGACCACCATCCTCCTTCTCTAGCTTCTCAGCCAAAGCCTTCAGCTCGTCAATATTACCTGCAACGCTCCACCATGTTCTCTTCGTGCCCATATAGCTGCTCTCCCTGTAGACCCTGAAGTGTGTATCATCCAATCCCTCGATAAGATAGTAGCGACGCTTGTCTCCATCACACCCCCATGGTTGAATTGACAATGGTTGGTTGAGGTCGTCCTCATGTCGGTTTTGTTTGTACGAACTGGTGATCATGCCTCTAACGACATCAGAGGATCCCAAGCACCAGAGAACCATGGTTCGTAGGAGTGTCAACTGCGGAAAGAATTTAGTCCTGTCTGCAAAGTACTGCGACTGGAATTGCCCTTACCCTCTCGCTCGGAATCATACTGCCAAAAGTTGCGCCGCCTGATAAAGGATTCTTGCCCTCCCAATTCTTTGCCCATTGCGTCTTGTGCGTCTGGATGGCCTCCTCCAAAGCTCGATTGTAATGTCCAGCCCTACTCGCAGGTTGAATTAGCCCTTATGTTTTGCAAAAATATTTGTAGATTCCACAAGCCTAGAGCCTGTGGCGCAAAGCACTTACTTGACATCTTGCTTCCTATTCAGCAACAAGCCTAACAAAGCGCACAAGAAATGCTCTACTCGTTCTCCAGGTGGACTATCCACGATATCTGTCTCAATTTCCTGAGGACCGAAATTGGCAAGGGATTTGGGGAAAGCTTCAGTGAAGCGGGAGCGAAACATGACGATAAACTGCGCAGAAATGTATTAGCCTTGCATTCAACATCAACACAACGCGTTTTCGACGTGATAATATGTCAAGCACGCGCCGGTAGAAGGATGATACTTACGGCAATGTCTGGATTATCTGCCAGGCAGTAGACATGCTCAGGGGACGGGTCGCGTTGCTTGCGTGGTGTAGAGTCCTCCTTTGGGCTCTTTGGAGGAAGCTTCTTGGAAGGAGCCTTGGAGAAGAATTTAAGAATTCCATCCTTCTTCTTCAATTGTAAATCACTCTCATCATCGGATGGCACAGAGGATAACTCTGAGGAGGACGACATTTTGCTGGGGGTGGTCGCGATTCTGCCTGTCGTTGGGGTAGATGTTGGTGGAGATGGAATGGTGCAACGTCAGAGGAAGCTCTCAAGGATTTAGCGACCAGGTTACGAATGAAGTGGATTGGTTAGCCTCAAGCATATTTGTCACGCGAATCCAAGTCAGAGGTGAGGTACGAGTAAATAGGACAAAAATTTCTTTGTATTGCTTCTATGTTTCCATGGGGAAAGGTAATCCTCCCGTTCCATCTATATTGGGCTCCATCCCACCACGGCCTCAACTGCTTGATAGCAATGGAAGAACCAGTGCATCCACATTCGCCTTCCCAGTCGTGCGTGCGTGCCGCGATTCGCCAAAGGTGTACATGGAATTTTGAGACGTGAGGGTTTCCTGCTCCGGGTACCAGCTAGCAGTGAGCAGAGATGACCAACGAGTAAGTCGGTTCTTCCCTTCTGAATTTCGTGTTGCCGTTCGTAGTCCTCCATCTCTTGCAGATATTTGTGTTTCGTTCAAGAGTAACGGGGATGCAGACCCAAACAACCCTGGATACCACCCGAATATCGGCTGCCAAACACCACCACCAAGTCCACGCTCGCTTGTCTCCCCAAAGCGCCGAGTAATGCATCACCCGAACAGAAAAACCAGAAGATGAGGCTTTTGATAATTTGAAAGCTCAGCCCCACTTTGATTATATGCCAGCACACAATGAAAGCAGCCACATCCGTACCAAATGGCTGGCGGTCAAAGAGACGCAAAGAGTGTAGGTAGAGGCAGAGAAAAAATTTGAGCCAGAGGTATCATCTCCATCGACGCGACGCGAGACAGAAAAAGAATGAGATGGGGAAGGGTTCGTGATGCTGCACCCAAATTGATTTTGGCCGAACACCTGAAAAGTGTGAATTCTGTGATCTTCCACAACCATCAACATCCACCAAGCAGCACGCCACACGCAACACGGCAACTGGAGAAATACCTCCACACAACATCACCAGCAGCTCTTGACGCGCTTAGACATAAGGACGCAAATGTGCAACGACGGGCTCAAAACACAGAACTGATAGAAGAAACACTCGCTGGAGATGATTCTCGGTCGAACAGATAATGAATATAGCAAGAGAAACAGATGGCAAGAGAATCCGCTTGCAATTAGTCTTGATGGAGGAGTAAGAGGGCATTGGGTGAGGACCACCCTTCCACCTCATGCAGCAAAACAAACGGGACAAACTTGATGCAAAAAATAGATAAATCGGTAGCAAAAACATACCAGTCCATATATACCTAGTTTGGTGTGAAATAGAGGGTTTGTGGTGCAGATATAATCTCCTGAACGCTACATGGCGCAAGGGAAGAGGTTTGGACGTTGAGGGCCAACGGGACTCTGTAAGGTGCCAACACCCAAATAAAATGCGGCGGCAGCTCAAGGACGAAAATATTGTGGCCTTACCACAAGCGAACACTGGATCTCAGGCACAAACCCTTGGCGTCAGGCACACATGCACTAGCTCGTTTAGCGAGCCACCGCACAATTGGAAAACCTCAAGATCAATAATTTCATCAAGACAATTCTCGCGACAATCTTGACCACACCTACGCCCGCCGTCAAGACATCACGATGGGCCGAGTCATCAGAAACCAACGTAAAGGTCGTGGCAGCATCTTCACTGCTGTCACCCGACTCAACAAGGCACCTGCGCAATTCCGAACCCTCGATTACGCTGAGCGACATGGTTACGTCCGTGGTGTTGTGAAGGACATCATCCACGACCCAGGACGAGGAGCTCCTCTCGCAAAGGTTGTTTTCCGTGATCCATACCGATTCCGCCTACACACCGAGACCTTCATCGCCAACGAGGGCATGTACACTGGTCAATTTATCTACGCCGGAAAGAACGCCAACCTCACTGTCGGTAACGTCCTCCCTCTCGGCTCCGTCCCAGAAGGAACTGTCGTTTCGAACGTTGAGGAGAAGGCTGGAGATCGTGGTACCCTTGGTCGCACATCAGGAAATTATGTTACCGTCATCGGCCACAACCCTGATGAGGGCAAGACCCGTGTTAAGCTCCCATCTGGCGCAAAGAAGGTTATCCGCAGCAATGCACGAGGAATGATCGGTATTGTTGCTGGAGGTGGCAGAACCGACAAACCCCTTATGAGTACGTTTCCTGAGGCAGATTTGGAATTCTAGGCGACAAATACTAATTTATCTACAGAGGCATCGCGTGCTAAGCACAAGTTCGCCGTCAAGCGCAACTCCTGGCCCAAGACTCGTGGTGTTGCCATGAACCCCGTCGATCACCCTCACGGTGTATGTATCCACGAATTTACAGCACAAAAGGACAAATGGCTAACAGGCAATAGGGTGGTAACCATCAACATATTGGTAAGGCGTCGACAATCTCGAGATATGCTGTGCAAGGTCAAAAGGCAGGTCTCATTGCTGCGAGAAGAACTGGTCTGTTGCGTGGTACCCAAAAGGTCAAGGATTAAATGGACTTTGTTGGGGTTTAATGGACTTTTTTTGCTTGGGGCACGAGGGACTTCTCATTTCTGTACCTTGGAAGGAGCATTGCGAGGGAATGAAGAAAGACTTCGAAACAAAGACATGAATCATTTGTGCATGTGAGAAAAAGTGATATGGAATGCTAGGCATTGAGGCAGAAAAGTTTGGCTGAAGATAAATTCCGGCCGAGAACCTTCGGTTTCTTCTATGTACAAGTCAAGACAGCAGAGAAGAGTAATCTGAGTTGGAAGACATTTCAAGGTCTATAGGAATAAACTCATATTGTATGAGCCAAAAATACTTCAACATCAGAAGTACTTTTGCCCTTATGTGTTGTGAGAGCCAACCAAATCACGCACAGCACACAGCAGCACCTTCCTGGCTAAATTGCGTTTCTCGACCCCACTACTCTGCAAAAACGAAAGACCTCGCAAACAACCCCTCCATCTCTCAACATCAGCAACTCCCTCAATCGCTCAATTCCCCAATCTCAACCAAAAAACATCTGAATCAAATCGTCAAGATGGCAGCAGTTAAGGACTACTCTCTTCTCGTCTTAGAGAACCCATTGCTTGGTAAATACCGATTCCTAACTCTCAATTGACCCCTCACCACTCTGTTTTGACGCCTCGTTTCAACGCACAACTCACCCAATTTATTCTCGATATGTGTTAATGCCTCCCAGATATCCAAGCTACTGGTGACCAATCTCTGCTTGATAAATACAATATCAAACAGAACGATGCGATCCTCGCCGACCCCAGCACCAACCACCTCGAGATCTACGACGACCTCCTCGAGAACTGGGGCGCAAAGCTCATTGCTGGAGGTGGTGGCCAAAACACCGCTCGTGGAGCACAATACCTTTTGCCAGACAATAGTGTTGTCTACCTCGGCTGTGTTGGTGATGATAAATACGCTGCTATCCTTCAAGATGCCAATAAGACCGCTGGATTGAGAGTTGAGTATCAGGTTGATGCTAAGACACCAACTGGTCGCTGTGGTGTTGTCATTACTGGGCACCACAGATCCATGATCACAGATCTCGCAGCCGCAAACAACTACACTCTCGAGCACTTGAAGAGCCCCGAAATCTGGAAGCTTGTTGAAAATGCATCGTTCTACTTCGTCGGAGGTTACCATTTGACCGTCTGCCCAGCAGCCATCCAGGCACTGGCCGAGGAAGCAGCCAAGGATAACAAGCCATTCATTATCTCTCTGTCCGCTCCCTTCATCCCCCAGTTCTTCAAGGATCCTCTTGATGCCTCTGCACCATACTGGGATTATGTTATCGGAAACGAGACTGAGGCTCTCTCTTATGCTGAAAGTCACGGGTTGGAGACTAAAGATATCAAGGAGATCGCTAAGCACCTTGCTGGTTTGCCAAAGAAGAACACTAAGAGAGAGCGTGTTGCTATCATTACCCAAGGAACCGAGCCAACGATCGTGGCTGTTAATGGACAGGAGATCAAAGAGATCAAAGTCCATGCTATCGAGGAGAAGCTCATCGTTGATACCACTGGTGCTGGTGATGCCTTCGCCGGTGGATTCGTGGCTGGATTGGTCGCTGGTGTCAGCTTGGAGCAGGCTGTTGACCAAGGACAATGGTTGGCACAGCTGGGCATCCAGGAGTTGGGTCCTTCGTAAGTCTTCCCTTTCATTGTATTTGTCTTTACTTATTGCACCCCTTACGAATCTCTGCCATGCTCCGCAGCCTTCTTGGCCGTCTCGAAGAATAAGCACAAACCACAAGGCCGACAAGCCAAAGACAAATATTTGAACCATCAAATGACTTTATGTCTAATAAACAATCTACTGGCTGGTCCAATCAAGCAAATATTTTGTGTCTCAATTTATGACTCCATGATCATATTCCCCTTAATTACATTACATTCCGTTACCATTTTATCTCCACCGAAACCATCGTCAAAAAAGACCAAGAAGAAGGCTAATTCATCTTGCAGATACCCATACCCCAAGAAGCAGTACACCTACTCCAAGTAAATCGGCCATACCATGCCACTCAAGAACTGAGTGACTAAAGCGGATGATGAGACTTGAGAGATTTTCCTTTGTACCAATTTGCTTTTTCATTTTCACTTCCACCAGTTGCATCAACGATATTATTCGATCCTTCGTCGGGAACCCAAGAGGGAAATAAACTCAAAGAACATTGTAGACGGCGTTTTGATTGGGGGCAGGGAAGAAGAAAAAGGGTTCAACACCAAATGTTTTGTTGGGAAAAACGGCGTCTATGATGGGAAACCTCTTCTTCTTCATGATTATGATGATGAACGATGAAGAAAAGTAATTGATCCTCCACGATCAGATAGATAGCGAGCGTAGGAACTAGCAAGATTTTTTGCTCTTTTCGCATTTGAGAAAAAGATAGAACAAAATGTATCGAGTTCTTTCTTGCGTTGCGTGCAGAGGCTGCTGTCGTGTGATGATGAGGTCTGGTGTGATATGGTTATCGGTGAGATGACTGATTGCATTGACGTGTTGATATAATATTTGGTGACCAGATGCGTGCTTTTAAGATGTGAGAATAACCTGCACACCACATGGGCAAACACAAATTCAGAGCCCGCAAAATCCGGACGGAATAAGTGCCATATGATGTGGCGATCGGTTCATCTCTCTTCCCAGCAAGTCGTAAGAATACTACCCATTTCCTCCATATCTACTGTCCCATTCTGAGAGAATATCAGTTAAAATGAATTTCATGGAGAATTTCATTGTGGCGATACGATCATTCATTGAATTTTCTCAATCACCCTGACCTTTCTGCCCACCCGGCGGAGTCTGGGAGTACGGCGTACCAAAACCAGGTTTTCTATTTGCCCAAGGCGAAGAGCGAAGCATACTCTCAGCGTTGAAATCAATACCTGTAGCACCAGGATAGATTGTCGAATTATTATTACGAACCCACGACTGCTGCTGTTGCGACTGAGAAGCCTTAACAGGAGTGCTAGCATCGAAACTGCTGGATTGGAACGTAGCGGAAGAAAATGGGGCGAGTGGTGAGAATGGTCTTGAGCGGCCTGCGGGAGCGGGGGCGAAGGGGTTGGTATTCCAAGATGGTCGTTGAACATATCCTGTCATTCTCTCTAACCCACGAGCGGAAGCTTCACGATCCTCAGCTGTAGCGTAGGAAGCGCGCTCGGGGTGGAAGGCAGTGATCTCGTTGGGTTTGGGGGTGAATGCGCCGTTGAAACCAGGGATGCTTGGGAGGTGCTTGGGCGTGGTTTGACGGACGTTGGAGGGTGCACAGGAACCGAGTTGACCGAAGACTTCGACTGCTGTGTCGCTGTGCATGCCGTAGGATGACTCGTTACTTGATGGAGGGTATTTGGTTCGCTCTCGTCCGCTGACTTTGCCGTCAACGAGGCTTTGGACCATCGACTGCATTTCGGTTTCCCAGCTGTCGTGAGGCTCACGGCTACGACCGTCGTTGCCAGTGTCCTTGGGTGGTGGGGATCGAGGGGCCGGAACTTGATAGCGAGACTCAGAGATGTTTGGTAGTGCTGGAGGGGTGACTGCTTTCACACTTGCGTTCGAGTAACGAGGGCTTGGAAGCAAGGCATTTGCCAAAAGCGCCTCGTCAAACAAGAACTTACCAATGCTTGCGTCAAAGTGAAGAGGGTAGACACTATTCTCCTGCAATTTGTAGCCGATGATGAGCATGTCGTGAACTCGGGATTGCATCTCGATATCAGGGTGGCTACGTTCGACTCCAGGATCGGTGACTCGAGGTTTTGGAATGCCTTGATCGTCAGTGTGCATGCCACATCCAGCGGGGATAGAGGAAGAGCTAAATGGCTTGAAGCCAACAGTAGCCTCGTCTTCTTCGAGCAAGTAGGGTGAAGCTTTGAGCTCGCATCCATTGAAGTGATCAAGGAACTTTGTGAGAACGGCAGCGTGCGATTTCCACATATTGACAATGCAAGGTCGAAGGGTGTCCGTAGCCCCGACAGCGTAGTTGAGAAGATGAGTGTATCTAGTTGTGATCCAGACACTATACTGACGCAAAGCCGGAAGAACTCGACGAAAAGTCACCGTAATTCTCTCTTGAGATTTCTGGGTAGAATTGGGAAGTTCTTCGCCGCCTGCGTGGTCATCAAGCTCTGGAAGAATGACTTCGAGAAGAGCGTGCAAGAAGCGAATGTTGAAAGTCAATGCAAAAACGAATGTCTTAAAGGACTTGGAAGCCTTCTTGTCTGAGCTATCTCCTAGAAACGAGTCAGTTGTGAAAAAGATGTTTGTTTCCGAAATACTTACCACTGATCTTCCCCGCGGCGAGGTACTCAGCAGAGATATTAATGAGCACAAACTTTTCCAGGGTATCTCCAAAATTTTGATTTTGATCTTTCAGCAACAGAGCCATCCTAGTCAAAACCTCATTTTCTAGCTCCTTGTAGGTTGGGAATTCAACACCCTGATAGAACTTGGCGTGCAACAATGTGAACCAAGTAACGAGAGTACTCATGCTATCAACTTTACGTGAAGTAGCATGCTTGTCCTTCTCAAATTTGGCGATGATCTTGTTGAATTGAACGCCAAGATTAGACTCATGCTCTTTCAGAGGTTCGATGGTAGTGAAAGCACGATAGATATGGTAGACCGCATTCAGATGATCCCCCTCAAGGATAGCGACTACAGCAAGCTGATTATGGGCACTTCCCAAGTTCGGGCGAAGATCGTGCGCAAGAAGGTAGTAGCCAACAGCAGTAGCCCAGCTCTTGTCCTTTGTGCGAAAACTGTTACGATAGCGAGAGAGATCTCCCAAGCGAAGCAAAGAATTATAGCACGAGATCTCCAGCTTGTCCTCCATTTCTGGTCCAGTTGCGATTCGCTCATCCACGGACTTTATCTCAAGCGACAAGCGATTTGCAACTCTGCGCAGGCCAAAGTTTGTCTTGTATTGGGAAGCCAAACGTTGGATGAAACCCTTGTAAAAGTATTGCGAAGTCTTGATAAAATCGGCATAGCGCTTCACCAGCTTTCGTCGCTCGACTACGTGCTTCTTCGCATCACTCTGATTATAAGCTTCGACCAGCTTTCGATAGCGACTGTTGATAGCGACATGGCAATCCCAGAGAGCCTTTTCGCAGGAAACTTTCGTTGCATACAGGTAGTCGAAGAAGATAACGTTTTCGCAGGCGAGACGCATCCTAGGAGAAGGTTAGCAGGAAGCTTCGTATGAAGGGAAATAAGATGCGCCAAAGACGACATACTGATGGATCAAAGAATCAATCTCCTCGAAAGTAGGCGCCTGCGAGTCAACGGCCTCTAGTAATCTCTTGTGAACTATGGTAACAAATCTGCGCGAATTGTCAGCCTTGTACAGCAGGGGAGGGGAGGTCTGTGTGGGGGTATCTGAACGCACTTCCAGTTGAGGTCGATGTCCACCTGCAAAGGGCGATTATTCGCCATCTTGTCAGTTTTCCGAGATGTCTCTGCCTCCTACTGTTCCAGTTCCGGTATGCGACCGCAGCCAGGGAGCGTGGCTAGATATCGGGGTCCAGCAATCCAGAACGTGGTTGTTCAGACAATCGCATAGCCATCTGGCAAAGAGGGAGGCTCGGGGAATTTATTATTTGCGCTAACAAGCTACTGATCGGAGCCTTGCCTGTTTGGGATTAGCGAGTATCCCAGACCAGCGGGTAGGATGAATAACCTGAATCTAGGCAAGAGTTCAGCTTGGAAGAGTGTTGAGAGGGCGAGCAGGACCGGTCAGAGTGTATGTGGAAGCTGGCGATGCAGTTGGGCGCCCATTATTCAACTATGTTTTTCCGACTCACAAAGGGCCCCAGATCTCCAAGAGGCCAAGACGCTAAGATATGAAATTCCACAACAACCATTCTGAAGTCTGTCTTGGGTACGCTCCAATAACGGCCTGTGATTTGACGGAATGACGCACTCAAAGTCACGGGATCTGCGTGATTGACAGGGACAAGGACAGGCTGCACCAGACGAGGCTGTGAGAGCCTTCTCGAGACTTTTATTTATCTCTCTCTCACTTGATTCCCCGACAACTACGACTAAACAGCTAGAGAAGATCCTCTCAAGGCCACTTTGCCACACCTTTTCCTGACCTTTTCGAATACAATAACTTTCATGGTTCCAGTCCCAAACATCCAACACAAGAAGAGGTAGCTTTGATTGTAGCCAGAGTAATTTACCCCGCCTTCATCTTCATCTTCTCTTTACACCCACCAAAATAAGTACCTTATTATAACAAAAAATGGCCAAACGCTCACGAGAAGATTTCGAGCCCTCGCTCTCCCCAGATGACCCCTCCAGTCCTGACGTCCTAGACACCGTCCGCATCATCAAATTTAGCTCCAGCTCCAAGATCCAACAGCTTTCACCTCCCGAAGCGAGCGGTGAAGCAGGCTCCAGTACCAACACACCCACAACCACAGAGACATCAACCACTACTACCTTAGAACCTATAATGCGATGCTCCCTCCCACCACATCGACAAATCCTGTCTTTCGCTACGTTTGAGGATTATGAAGTTCATTATGCGAAAGAACATACTCATCGTTGTCTCGAGTGCAGGAAGAACTTCCCAACTAGCCATTTTCTAAATCTTCATATTGAGGAGAATCATGATTCGCTTACTGCTATTAGACGTGAAAGGGGAGAAAAAACCGTAGGTCCATCCTCACATATATCTCATTAATCCTTGTTCCTACTCTCTTATTCTCATCTTCCTACTCTCTTATTCTCAAATCACACTCCTTTCCCGCCCTCCTCCAATCTCAAATAATTACACAGCTAACCGAAGAAAATAACAACAGTACGCCTGCTTTGTCACAGACTGCGACCGTCTCTGCTCCACCCCATTAAAACGTCGCATGCATCTCATCGACAAACACACCTTCCCTAAAGACTACGATTTCTTCATCGTCAACGACGGCATCGATCGTCGCAGTTCGATGTTACGGTCTGGTCGTCACAGGAGGGGTAGTTCAGCCGCTCAATTGCAAGCAGGGAAAGCGAGACGGAGAGCGAGTACGTTGGATGGGAGTGATAGTGTTGAGAAAGAAGAGGAAGAGGGTGAGAGCGAAGATGGTATGAATGTTGATATTAAAGAGGAGGAGCAGGTGGTGGTAAAGAAGAGTGCTGTAAGGCCACCGGCACCGCCAGTTGTGAGAGTGGGTAATAAGGTTAGTGAGGATGTGATGGAGGATTTGGTGGGAGGGATTTCGGCATTGAAGTTCGTGCCGCCGAGTGTGAGGTTTGGGAGAGGGAGGGGGAAAGGAAGAGGAGGATTTAGTAGGAGTTAGGTTGGTGAGGGGTAATGAGTTATGATTATGAGAATATGAGAGGTGACAAAGGGACTACATAAAATTTGTAGGATCTGAAAGATGCTGAATAAGGTAGTAAACCAAATATGTTTGCTAGTCCCGGACTGTAGACATTTTATCATCATGATTTCCTGCGCCTGAATGAACTGTGTTTCGACGTGATGCCAACCCTCAATCTGAGATCTCATGATCTCATGATTTCAAATCCATATTCTCTGTGCAGCGAAAACCAAGCACTTTCATGTCATCCTTTGCATTTCCACTAAATCTGGGTATCTGTCTTTAAAAATCCAAAGCCGAAGTCTCAAGTAGAAAGAAAGGAGCCTGCCTGGCCATGTCTATAATCCCCCCACTTCCTTTACTCCATAAAACGCCTACCACTATATTATAGAATCTCGCTGGACCCCTCTCATTTTGCCCAGCGCCAAATTTATTGATACCGAGTGAGTTTCAAGTCCCACATATACATCTTGCTCTCACTCTCTGTTTCACGTTCGAAAGAATATACAAATCCTGCTTTGACGTCCGTCATTCAAGGACACGAATTTTGAAAATCGCGTCAATACCGAGAGAGAATTCTCAGAAAATGCCCATGCGAGCTCCCCAGCCGTCATCTCGAGAAGGGTTGATCACGATTGAATAAGGGAATGGATTCGCTTCGCTGGTGGTGATGGGTGGAATGTGGTCCTTCTCGCGGTTGACAGTGGTGACGATCTTCATGGCGGCTTTGAGGAGCATTGCTTCCATTGCTTTCCGGACTTTTGCTCTTTCTGTTGAGGTGGAGGGTTAGTGGTTATTCGTAATATAATTTTACCATTCCTCTTCCACAACCGTGACTATGCAAGAACATCTCTTTCCATGCCGTACCAATATTCTCGTTTGTGGTACGAATGCGAAGCATGGAGCGAAGAAAAAGAAAATAACATACCACTCTCCGTCCTCGGCGTCGCAAGCGTCACATCCAGTGTCCACTGCTCCCAACAAACCTCCTCCTCGCCCTTCATGAACCACGCCTTCCGCCGCTTCTTCTCAAAGAACTGCACCGCTAATAGACCGCGAAATCCGTTATCCCGCGCACCCAGATCCGAGCTCGTGTCGAGTTGGCGCACTAGCATGGCGGTGCGCTGGTCGATTAAAGTTTCAAGCTCAACATCCTCAACGACTGGTAGCGTGAGGTCGAGTATGTCGCGGGTTTTGGGACGGATGGAGGGGAAGAAGCGGTGGAAGAAGATTGTGTGGAGGATACCTGAGGGTAATAGATCTATTAATATTCGAGTGGATGAGAAAAGAGGAAAGATGGGAGGTATCTATTGCGAAACATACCCCTCACCACATCCTTCACGGAAGAGGGGTCGGCGAACACCTCAATGATGTACTCCGGAGCACGTCGTTGATCCATGGCATGGAACCCCTCTATCATTTGCGGTTGTGCTTACTCGTTCTATGGCTCTTGTGCTGGTTTGGCGGTGGAGGTTTGTGGTTGTTGATGTTACAGTGCTGGTGTTGCTTGTGCGCTGAATGGGAGCGAAGTAATGAGTAAAATGGCAACGGCATGGATGGAGGGGTTCTGCCGTCTTCAACCATCCAGCCCCACTTAATTCCCATGAGAGCGAGCCCAAGACATCACAAGCCACACTATGATAGTGATGGGTATCTCCCCAGCCACTTCTCCGGCGATGAAATGCCCTGGACAATCACTTCCATCAAATACCTCGGCCTGCGTGCCGGAGTTGCCAACCCCAAAAAGCTCCTGCTCCCATCCATTCGACACCGCACTCAGACTCGACTTTACTTCATCTCCACGCCATTGAGGTATATATCGAATCTATCATTAGTACACGGCATGTACACACCTCCCACTACATTCTCCCAATCATGATTTCCGCAACGAGGAAATGGTTCAAGCGCAATAGAACCCCTTTCGCCATCGCGTTCGGTGTGGTGGGCGTTGGCTACGTCGCTACGAATTATGTGTTGGGAAAGATCTCAGATGCGAGGGAGCGCATGAGCAGTGATCGCATAGCGCGAGAGAAGTATGTTCACATGCTCAAACACGTCTCATCTTTTGTACTTCACGTGCTCTTTGTTGACGAGTTTGTATTGTACAGTTTGAGACGGCGATTTGAACAGAATCAGGAAGATTGCACGTTCACTGTGCTAGCGTTGCTGCCAACTGCGACGGAGAATATTGTTGCAGCATTGGAGACGGAGAGGATCACATATGAGTTGCAGCAGCAGAAGGCCGCAAGGCTGGCGAAGATTGGGGACGGCGGTGTCAGTGATTTTGGAAGCACGCCTCCAAGTGTAACGGATGAAGATGGGAGGAGCATGGCGAGTTTGAGTATGGCGAGTGAGAGTGGCATACATATCAGTCAGTTGGGGATACCTACCGGCGAAACAGTGACCGGAAGCGGAGTGCAAGATGGTGGGCAACAAGCTGTCAAGGCGAAGAAGTCGAAATTACAGCTCTGGAATGATCTGAAGATTAGTGGTATGTATAGTCGAGATTGTGCTGGGTATTTGCTGATGATTCTAGCTATTACTCGAGCTTTCACATTGATTTACACCCTCGCACTACTAACACTTCTCACTCGAATTCAACTCAATCTCCTGGGCAGACGAAGCTATCTCTCCAGCGTAGTGTCTCTTGCAACAGGAGGTGTAGAATCCTCCGCCATCTCTCTCGAAAACCACGACGATGACAACGCCGAGCAAGCCTACGGTAACGATTTCGAGACCAACCGAAGATACCTCACATTTTCCTGGTGGCTCCTTCACTGTGGCTGGCGCAAAGTGATGGAACAAGTCGAAGTAGCCGTAAAAGAAGTCTTTGGACCCCTCTCTCCACGCGACGACATTTCCATGCTCAAATTCTCCGAACTCACTCTCGAAGTCCGCAAAAAGGTCGAGGGAGCCACCGAGGCAGAAAGAACAAGCAAGCAATGGTTGGAATACCTCCTCCCACCGCGAGAGCAAGAGCAATACGTGTTGAAGGAGTCAGGAATGAGCGATGAATCTGGCACATCTTCCATATCGACGCCTCTTCGAAGGCTGCTTGATGAGACATCAGATCTAATCGATTCGCCTACATTCACACATGTCCTCACGCTATTACTGGATGCCGGCTACTCCACCCTAGTCGATACCAAAATCGCCTCACAAGCCTACAAACAGGTCCTGCCAACCTTCGAATCCAGCGCGCAAATCACTGAAATCATCGACCCTAAACCAGTGAAACTTCCCATCGTTCTTGCCATCCTCACAAAGCAAGCACACAGTATTGGCAACGGCGTTCCAAATGAGTATCTGCAAGCTATGGAAGGAGTACGTGATCTAGAGGCTTTTGCGGCGGTGGTTTATAGTAGTAATTGGGAGAATGATATGGTTCCTGTTGAGGAGGAAGCTACTCCTTCGATTATTCCCACTACTGTCAAAAACGCTGTGGCGGAATCTGGGGTTCTGGTGGGGAATGTGGAGGAGAGTGTGGTGGATCTTACTAAGAGCCAGTTTGAAAGTGCGTGGGGCAAGGCTGTAGAGAAGACGGAGGAAGTAGTAGCTGCTACACCGGTCATCAAACAATGAGCGAAGAACAGGGTATAAATCCAGAATAAATGGCATGAGAGCTGGGTGGGGTCCAGCTAAAGACGGCCGAGGAGTTTTGGATTTTGTGAACGGAAACTCGGATGGGAAATGGATGGATGAATGGGAATGAATGAAAGGGACGGATGGACATAATGATAGCATTGCCCCTTTTGATCTTCGTTAATGGATCAAGATCGATGGTAAATTTGTACGATACCAGGCAGGCTTCAGGCACGTAAGGAGAAGGGTGCATATTACTTTTGAAACAGAAGTAAAGTAAAACACATTAAAACAAATCGACATGAAGGATTTGAGAGTCTCCTGATGTCATTCCCACTTTACAGTATTTCAACACTTTCCACCAACAAGAAAAAAAGAGTTTCATCCGATTTTCATATATAGTTTCATTTCAATTTCAATCCATTCATTGACAAACTCGTCAACCAGTTTTTCTTTTTGATTTTTATCAAATTCGTCATGAAATCCATGTCATGATTGAGCCATTAGAAGTGAAAATCCCAACATCAAAAGATCCCAAAACTCCGTTATAATATGAGCTTCCCAGCTTCTAGTAGAACGCCTTGCAATGCTTCTTCTCTTTCATAACCCCTCATCTATCAAAGTGAGATGGCTAATTTCCTTCTCGGCTTAATCAGATCATAAAACACCCTTGACGAATTGATCGAGTGCTAATTCGAATAATTCATTTGCGACGCCTTCGCCGCCGGGGTGCTCGACGGGTGAGAGTGGGTTTTTGACGACTATCGAACGTGATTTAGGTTAGTCAAATTCCGTTACCCCCGTGAAGCTAGATCAAGGCGCATAGTATTCCAGATTCTCCAAATACCAGTCCATCCTCTCGTAAACCCCCGGGATAGTAAGATACACACCATGGATATGTGTGTGAAGATATAGGGAGATGGAAACATACCAAACTCAACATAGAGATTAACGTAAATCTGATGCAGCACATTCCTCATATTGGGCGTCGCAATGTCGGTCAACATGACGAATTTGATGCTCGTTGGTGTCTCGTAGTAGTGGAGCTTGTATTGGCTGGTTCGGTAGGATATGAAACTGGTGTGCTGTTAGTTATATATATCCCTCTGTCCCTATGTCGCATTTGCAATTATTCGAATCCATCCACCTCTTTTCTTTCTTGTCAACCTTTCACCAGACAGTTGAATATCCATCCAACTCCTCTTACTCTTTCAGACCCATCCACTCAGTCCCAACTGGAGCCCTCCCCTCGCCAATTTTCCCTTTCGTCCCCATCTCACATATACATAAATATAATTGGCTTACCTATCATCATCCCCTCCCAACTTCCTCACCATATTCCTCAAACTAAACACCGTTCCAAAAATCAACTTTGCGTCATCCTTCGCACTTAACCTCGATGGTCTTGCGCGCGCTGGTCCAACATCGAGCGTTGGGCCTGCGAGTGTATTTTTCTCTGATAACGATCCGGTGCTTGTCGGCCTATTGCCTGCAGATGCGGCGGTGAGGGAGTTAGAGTTGGATTGAGTGTGGGATTGCAGGTCGAGGGCTTGTCGCGCCCAGAGGCGGGAGTAGATACATTCCGCTGTGGAAGAGGTTAGTATGGATTGTGCAAGGAGGAGGATGGAAAAGGGGGGAGTACTATGCCGATCGAAGATGTAGAAACTGTAGACTACCATTTTGTATGAGAGTAGCGAGGGAAGTGGTTGTAGGGCCTGTCCGGTTGTTTGTTTTGATATAAAGGAGTCGCAAGCGAGGTGTCCATGTCACTCGGTCCTGATCAAAAGCTCCCAAGGCTGAGAGTCTTCTGCCAGATGGTCATGCCAAGATGTTTGAGCTCCAGCTCCTCCCAATCGCGGTTGGACCCCTCCATCATGGACCCCTCATTCGCCAGCTGGGGCCGTTAAACTCCTTCACAGCTGCAATCTGCTTGCCGTGTATCCAGCGTCACAGCCTTATTTTCACCACTGATGCTTTAACGACGATCAACAACACCATTCCAGACCTCCCATCATCTCCACGCTCTTCCTCCCCTCCTCCACTTCTTTGCTTTGCACAGCCCGACATACATCATGCACCCCGCATGATTCACCCATTGATATTAAACACCTCCCGCCAAAGCTTGACATAAAACAAACGATGGCTTCGTCGCCGCCGCTTCCTTCTACTCCCTTTATTTCGACTTGCGATCCGCCAGTTGAGGTACATACTGGGGATACTTCAACGAGAGATGTAGAAACTAGTGTTCTACCGAGTCATGGTTTGTCACTCTCTCGGTCGAATTCTGTTAGTTACTACAACCGATCATGACATGTGCTAATCATTTATATACTTCCACACAAACAGGCTCCACGAAAGAAATTCCCGAAGTTGAAATCCGCGCGAGACCAGTCCCCGTTCATCATCTGTACGTGACGAGTCGCTAGCTTTTGAAAACAAGTCTGCACCATATGCGAAAAGAAAGACAGTTCTAATTTTCATTCTTGCGAACTCTATAGTACCGCGCCGGCATACCAGAGTCCATTGCGCCATCACAGACGACAAGCCTCCGAACACAGAGTAGTGAAAGAGACTTTGAACGCGGAAAGTAGATACAAAAATAACGAGACGGACGGCAGGGCCGAGCATCACATCAATCAGTACATCATACGCGATGAGATAGGACGGGGTTCGTTTGGCGCCGTGCATTTGGCGCAGGATCAGTATGGGCAGGAATATGTGAGGAGGATCTTTTGACTTCAATTCTAGGAGGAAATATTGTGCTAATCAGTTTCTGGGGTTGTGTGATAGGCTGTAAAAGAGTTCTCGAAATCCCGGCTGCGCAAACGAGCGCAATCTTCGATGTTGCGGCGACCGCGACATGAGCGCCGTGGAGTAGGGTTCAACTCGCCGCTACACAGACATTCGATCAATGATGTGCAAAATGAGGAGGAGAGGAACAATCCTCTGTATCTCATCAGGGAGGAGATTGCCATCATGAAGAAACTCAATCATCCAAATTTGGTTTCTTTAATCGAGGTGCTGGACGATCCAGAGGAGGACTCACTCTACATGGTGCTAGAAATGTGTAAAAAGGGTGTGGTGATGAAGGTGGGATTGGGCGAACTAGCTGATCCGTATGAGTCGGAGAGGTGTAGGCATTGGTTTCGGGATTTGATTCTGGGAATTGAGTATCGTATGTGGCTCTAATCTTTGTCATGATGGGTAAAGCTTACTTCAAAAGTTCACGCGCAAGGCGTTGTTCATCGAGATATCAAACCAGATAACCTCCTGCTTACCGAAGACGACGTTCTCAAGATTGTCGACTTTGGCGTCTCGGAGATGTTCGAGAAGGAGAATGTCGCGATGACGACTGCGAAATCAGCTGGTTCTCCGGCCTTTCTGCCACCGGAATTATGTGTCACGAAACACGGTGATATTTCCGGGAAAGCTGCGGATATTTGGTCAATGGGTGTTTCCCTCTATTGCCTGAGATTTGGTCACATTCCATTCGAGCGGACTGGGGTTCTGGAGCTTTACGAGGCTATAAGAACGGAGGAAGTGTGTATATATGAGGCTCATGATCCCGACTTTTCTGATTTGATGAGGAGGATACTAGAGAAGGATCCGAAGAAGAGGATTACCATGGAAGAAATCCGAGTAGGTCTTCTGTGCAGCTATCATGAGGGATATGCTAACATGATCAGGTCCATCCCTGGGTTACAAATAATGGCGAGGATCCTCTTCTCTCCAGGGAAGAAAACTGTTCCGATCCTGTTGAACCACCCAGTCAGTTGGAAGTTAACCATGCCATCACAGCTAAAATGAAGCATCTCATCACCTTGGTATTTAATCCTCTGGAACCACAATATTTAGACATGGAAAGTACTGATAGCCTGTAGATGAAAGCAGTCCGTAAATTTAAAGGTCTAGTAGAAAAGAAACGCCCCCTCGGCATCCAAGAAGCCCTCAGCAGAGGAAAACGTCACTTCCGCGGTCCCCTTGACCAAAGTGACGGTGCTCCACCTCCACCTCCACTTTTCCAAAGCAAAAGCGATGATACATATGATCGCCGCAGTGTAGAAGAACTACTCGCTAGTGAGGGCATTCAGAGCAGAACACTCAATCCTTTCGAGAACCCACTCGTGGCTAGTCCGGAGGAAGAATATCCCCCAGATCTGGGGGCTAAACAGACCTCTTCACCTTCGAGCATCGAAAAGAAAGAGGGCGAGAAAGGCCATGCCCAGGATCCTCTCTCCGAAACACCTCTCTTTCTGGGCATAGGCGCAGGTGCAGATGTCAGCGCCGATCCTGAAGAGGGAGTAGAAGAGTCAATGGTGGCTGAGAGTCCAACGGCAGCCGATTTTTCGATTTATGATACGGCCTATGCGGAAGAAGTGGAGAGGATAAGAGAGGCGCAGGGCAGGCAGGCGACGGTCTATTTGAATAGGAGGGTCGATACGAAGAAGGAGTATAGAGAAGATGAAAATATGATCTCGGGATTGGAGGAGGAGCCAGTGGTGTTGGGTGGTTTTAGGGGAGTTATTGAGAGGGCACGAGAGAAGAGGAGTGCTGAGAAAGAGGCTAGAAGGGAGGAAGAAGCTGCGAAGAGTGCGAGTGATGAGATCTTGAGCGAAGGCAGTGAAGTCTTTGGTGGGGATAAGATGGAAGGAATAGAGAAGGAATCATGGCAGCAACCATCAGTCAAAGTTAAGAATGTCGATGAATCCGAAATCCCCAAACGCGAATCCATCGAACAAATCGATCCTGTCACCACCCAGCAAGAAAGCACCTCCAACCGTGTAAACGACACACCCCACAACAAAGAAATCAAGCAAGAAGTCGAACAAGAAAAGGAGACCGAGAAGGAGAAGGAGGTGGAGAAGGAAAGAAAGAGAGAGAAGGGGATGAGAATGTTCAATGAGTTATCGGCTAAAGCGGTGGCTAATACGAGGGCGCTCGGGGAGAGGGGTGGTGGAAGGGTGGATAGGGTTATTAAGAAGGTTTCGAGATCCGATAGATCTGATAGGGCTGATAAGGTGGGGAAGGGTGAGGGAGTTTGAGGGGAGAAGGTGCGGGTAAGAGACTTGAGATTGAAGCCTAAGTAAGGTTTGGAATGGGTTGGAATGGGGAGAGATCAGATGGAGAAATTCGAGTGAATGGCTTGTTGGATGAATTTCAATGGGATGGTCAATTGGTTGGGTGGCTAGGTGGTTGTGTCGTTCATTGGGGGCTCGTCGATGGAAACTAAGCAATATACGTTTCTCTGGTATGGTGAGAACCTAAGTATACATGGAATAGACTGAAATGAACATAGGGAGTCAAACCACAAACACAAACGAATGGGCCGAGCGAATGCAAATGGGAGTTAGCAATACATAACATCAATAGTTGTTGAAAAGAGATTCCATAGATGTGAGAAATACCAGGGGTTTAACAGAACTTGAATATAGGTGCTCATGCTTCTTGCTCTGCTTCCAAAAAGATTGTTTGTGTCGCCATATTAGTGTAGAGGGCGTGCTAGTGTGAAGTTTGTTGTCGAGTTCTTGAGAAATATTACGAATGAGGTGGAATAGACTTGTAAAGAAATGGGGACGGTGACGGTGACATTGACAGTGACAGCGCAGCAATTGTTTTGGGTCTCTCGCTTAAGCTTCTAGAAGCGACAGGATGTCAACAACACTTCGCTCTCGTGGGAAAAGAGAAGTCGGGAGATCGATTTACGAAACCGATGGAACTTTCTTTTAATATCAACTTTCTCCGACACGACATGAAAACAATCTCGCTATCAAGGAGAAACAACACTTGTTCATACAACACGACCACTGTGGCGCTGGATATAAGACGGTCTTAAAACAGGCGAGAAATCGAGAGATTGAGCAGTTGGGAAGTTTTGAGATCGATTTCCCAAATCTCAGACACTTCTTTAACGACTTTCTCGACTCAAAATCCGCAAACTTTCTTTGACAGAAAAAAGATGAAACGGACAAATCAATCCTCCAAAAGACAAGAAACACATGACTGCACAACGGAGCAGAAATCGCAACACGACTTCTCTTCTGCTGCATCAAATAAAAGCTAAAGAGACACACACCAACAAAGCCAAACAAACAGTACAGGCCTTTTTTCTCTTTGAGTCACAGATCGTGCGATGCAGGACTGGAGCTTAGAATTAAAAGGTTGAAGTTTGCAGCTTGCAGCTTGCTTTCGCGTTGCTCTTGAGAGAAGTCGAACGACAAAAATAACCTGGAATCAGCTGGCACTTTGATGTAAACATCAAATTTCAAGTCGACTTTGTCTACCAAACTCTCAAATTCTAAAAGCCTCTGCGAATTGCAGGCTTGGTATGATCAGATCAAATACCGACGAGGAAAGATAAACCAAAATCAGGGGAGAAGAAGGAGGAGGAAGAAAGAAAATGTGCATAACAACACTCATCCGCTTCACCTGCGGCCACTTTGCCACAGAACTATGTTGCTGTCCTCCAAATCCCGTTATTCCACTTTCTTCTTTGAACTCACGTCAATCTCCCACAAACGAAAATACCAAAGAAACAAACTCACCAAACTCTCCTCAGACTCCTCAATCCCCTCACACTCACACCAAAGCCCTCATCAACTGCCCCGCCGCTCACAAACTCATCCCAGCACGCAGCTCGATCCTATGTGAGAGATGTGTGGAAAAGGAGGGAGAAGACGAGGAGAGAAAGAGAGAAGAGGTGAAAATGGCGTTGAGAGGGGAGTATGATAGAAAATTCGAGGAAGAGTGGGAGGGCGAGGTTGAAAGGAGGTTGGCGGGGTGGAGGAAGAGACGGAGGGGTGTTGGGGTTGGTAGGGAGGGAAGTAGGGTTTATGGTGAGGGGCTGAAGGGGGGTGGGGAAGTGAAGGACGGGAAGGAGGGGTGGAGGGGGACGGTCGTTGTTGTGGTGGACGAGGGATTTGAAGGGAATAGATGTGGACGTGTAGAAGTGGCAGGAAGTGATGCAATCGAAGCTGATATTCTCAGAGCTGTGGGAGAAGTTGAATTGGAAGTTATCGGTTTGAGGGCGGGAGATGGGAAGGCTGGGAAAGAGATGAAGCAGACTGGTGCTTTGGAGCGTGGAGGTGGATCTGTCGAAGATGGCAATGAAGGAGACAACGGAGGAGGTGCCGAAGGAGGAGAGCGAGGTGTATTGTGCACGGAGCCGTCCGGTGGAGATAGAGAGGGAAGGCGCGGGTTGACGCGTTCTGGAGGGAAGGACGGCAGCGGAACACTGGAGAAACAACGACCTGAGACGCCAAAGAAGAAGGAAGTGGAATGGAAATTCAGGAATTGGTGATCAGGGCCAGGAAGATGAGAAAGAGGGTTAAGTGCATTGTACAAATGGCCGTTCTGAGCCCGGACGTGACAGGAGTAAGCGAGAAAGAGAATACCCCATGGGTAGGTAGGCAGGAATGAGAGAAGCCTGCAATGCAGCGTGGGAAAGAGCCATGCAAGAATGAGATACACAGTTAAATCAATTATACTACTTCAGATCTTTGCCTTGCGCGATCGGGTAGGTAATAGAATCGGCGGTTCACTGCATTGCGTTTGCAACCTGGCCTGTGTTCTTTCCATCTTCGTTCCCGAATGGAAAGTGGAACAAGGAGCATGAAACAGACGCCCAACCCTTCCTGTCTTTAGGACATATCACTGCTGTCATGTCCTCATTTCCCGACTTTGCTCGCTTTCATCCCCCTCATTACCACCATCCGTTCCTGACCTTGTACCCTTTCGCATCTTTCTCTTTGCCCGTAATATATCGTAAAATGCATTTTCAAGAAGCGCTACTTCTTCGCTCCTTCACTGAAAACAGTGGTCGGGCCAATGACTTCGAAAATGACTCGTGGCCTGTGATGATAGCCAGAATCGTTGATTTCTCAGGGCAATTCGGCCATTCTTTTGGAATATCTCTGACTGTCCAATTCTTGTGGAGTGAAGTTCCAATTTTGATTACTGGTATACTTTACATCCATTTCCATTGATGTATCAATCTGATTGGGCTGCTTGACCTGCTTGGCTCGCTTCGTCCACCACAAGAGAACTGCTCCAACCATGAAGAATATCAAGACACCAATTCCGATGCCGACACCAATTTTGGCCGCAATTGTTAACGAGGCTGCAGGAGGCTTTTCAGCATTGGGTACGCTATTTCCAGTCGTAGAAGTTGTCGAGACAGAAGGGATAGAGACCGAGGTTGCCGTGCCATCTGTTTGTAAAACACTCCATCCCCCATCCCAAGTTCTGATCCATTCATTCGGACTCTGGGTAATATTTGTCTTCGTGTCGGAGATCTCTTCAACGGTCGCTGTTCCAGGCGTATTAGGTCCCGGTGCTTGCGCCATGAACCAAGTAGCTCCGGACTGGTCACTCCAATTGATGCCCATGAATGCTGCTTGTAGAAATGCTCGACCGAGGATGGCTGCTGGTGCACCATTGGGTGTTGTAGCACCCACCGGAAGTGGTGCACACGGGAAGTATTTGAGACCTGTCGACGAAGGTGCAAGAGGAGGGGCGAGAGTCAAAGCCAACAAAGGGAAAGGCACCGAAATAGTGACAGTTGAAGTGAGGCTGCGGGAAAGACGGAATGTGAAAGATAAAACCGCGGGTGATGTGACAATTCGGTTGTATAATGGCGATTTGGTGTCCCATAAATAAAGTCCTAGATTTGGTGCGAAAGTGACCGGTAGAAGATCCGCGATTGCATCGCACGATGCTTGTGGTAGGTGCAGATGTGGATCACGCGGTTCAACAGTCACAGCAAGTGATCTGTTGACCACACCGTTATCATGAACGAGAAGATTTGTCTTTGTTGTGAAGTTGAATGGAGACTCGCCAATTACTACGGAGATTCCAATATCGAGAAGATCAATGGGAAGCCAGTTCTGGCCTGGCGGTTGATAGGTGACTGGTCCCACCACTCGAGATTGGTCGTATCCTCCAATATGCAATGAACCACCCAGTCCAATGGTCGGCGAACCAATGTGCATCCCATAGGAGTATGAAGCAGTAACCCCAGTATCCCAGAAGTAACTGCTGAGCATATTCGCCGTAAACCGACCAGTGCCATTAACCCATGACTGGTTGGCATCCGGAGCCCCAAGCGATAGGTATCCGATTTCAAGTGGAAATGTCGTTCCGTTTGGGAGAGTGGAATGGCCCTCGGAAATGACCAGCATGTCAAATTTGGGGATGTTTCTTGTAATGCCATCGGTGAAGAGGAGTGTTGCAGTATCGAAAACATACTTCGCGCTCCCAGTGACGAAAGAAAGTGCTCCAATGGACGAAGCGAAATTGCTATTGACAATGGTATTTGTACCGCTGATTTCGATCTTCGAGCTAGATCGAGAAGTGTCGTACAGTCTTGCTGGATTGGCCAGACACTTCGTTGAGCCTGAATTTGAAGCACGGCTAGAGCATATTGTTGATCCTAGAACTGGTGATTCCCATGATCCACCGGGGAGGAGGTCGATTACCTGCGGAGGACTGCCCACAGACATCTGGATAGCATTCCATGGTCCTCCAGGTCCATACGCAGTAGATGACCAGGTCAATCCTAAAGGAGTTGTTGCCAGACAAAAGCTGCCGAATTGAGAAAGAATGAACAAAATTGCGAAACCACGACTTGAAATCATTGTCCTTCTGACCATGAATTGAGTATGATAACGAAAGAAAATCTAGGCTGAAAACAACAAAGCAAAATCGACAAAGGGAATGAACGTGCAAGAGAAGAGTAACACGAGAAGGTAACGCAGAACTATATTCAAGGCAGCGGACTGTTCGAAGGTCGGCGGCTACCCGCGTTGGCTGGTACTTCTCTTGAGTACTGCCTATGATTGGTATTCAAGATGAATATTAGGTGAAACACCAACATGGCCAAGACCAGTTCTCATAATATGAAGCAGAATGGAGACATATCGGACACAAACCTCCATGAGTTGTGGGATCACTCTCATGTTGCGACGAGAGTACCGAGAATTCTTTCCAATCCATTACTATACCATTCAACACAGCATACAAAATCAGGGAATAAAAAGTTATTCACTTCCATGCCCGGAAGAACAGAGGTGAATTTTCATAATGAAGGCCGAGGTGGTTCGGCGCTTAATATGGAAGTTTGCCCAGGGCGGCTACTGCACGACACCCCTACCAACCCTAGTCTAGTGGCCGAACAGAGGGTCGAGCCGTCATCTCCAAGCGCTTGTGTTCAACAACTACAACTTTGACCAACTGTGACCAACACCCCTAAGGTCCCATCGCGATCAACGCGATTTTGATCAAAGGGCCGTTGATGACAGTGTAGCGACTGCAAGATCCGAGAGGAACCCTTTGCGCATATCATGAACTCGACCAAACAACATGGGATGCCCTCAAGAGCGCTATACAGAGTGCTCTTTGCAGCTGTGCTGTTCATCGCGATAGCATTCATTGCACTCGTCCCGAACAAGACTTCATACAACATTCTTCCCTCTTTCCGGAAGCCAAGCCTCGAATTGAACGTCGCCGTAATAGTTGACAATCGAGCGGATCCAAAACTGGTTCCAGTCATCCTCCACTTCTCCTCCATCCTGGGGCCTAACTGGCCTATCGTCCTCTTCACCACCTCAACCTTTGCGACCGCATCGAAAACGTTCCAGCGAAAGATCAAAGATGGATCTATTCAAATTCGCGACTTACCCAGCGTCCTCAGCTTCGAGAAACATACAGATGTCTCGGAATTCATGACAACTCCTTGGTTATGGGAACAGCTTGCTCCAGCAAAACATGCCTTGCTCTTTCAGCTGGATAGTATTATCTGCGCCAACTCCCCTTTCGATATAAACGATTACTTGAAGTACGACTTCATTGGCGCACCAATACAAAATGTGGCGGGTTGGGGGCTAGGCTTTAATGGAGGACTGTCACTTCGAAATCTGGACAAGACATTGCAGATAGTGCGCAATAACAACTGGACAGCTGAAGTGAAAGAATCCAAGGATAAAGGATTGGACGGCGTGCCCATACTACCGACGGGAAGTAATGATATCAATACGATATTTCCGGGCCACGCCAACTCGCCGAGAATACAGTATGAAGATCAATGGTTTTTCAAGAAGTTTATGGAGCTTCCAGGTACTATTTTGCCTCCCTTGGATGTTTCGAAGACATTTTCTGTAGAGTCAATTCCGTTTGACACACCCTTTGGAGTAAGTTTGTTTTCAAGTTACAAAGTCGAAAGGGTACTAATTTTTGACCGTAGTATCACAAGCCAAGTGATAATGGACCACAACAAAAGAAGCACCTGGACGAGTATTGCCCAGAATATATCTTGGCGACCGAACAGAAAATAATTGATGCTTGAAGAATGAAGTGATTCAAGTAGGGAAAAATCCCTTGGGATGAACGCTTTGTATATAGAATAGAGCATGAGCAGAAATATGACCGAGACGAGATAGTCTGTTGCCGTGCTAGCCACTTAGCACCAAAAGACGGTCACGTCTGGTTGCTCACAGAAGAATGCGTGGGGCTCACTAGCACATGATGGGTACTATATGTGTGGTAACACTTCTGATATGGGGCTTGGCGGCCTCATCTCTCTAGCTTTTAGAAGTTGTAGGACTGCATCAAGGATTAAGGGAAAATAGGCGGGAAACAATGGAACAAAAAGCGTTCTACGCCGCCACGAAGTTTGGGGTGAAGATTTGATTTGCAAATTAGAAGTGAGTTGAGAAGCGCAGCAGGCATCTAACATCTCTTCTTTCGAGGAATGCTAAATCTTAAAATAGACTTCCAATACCACCACGATTATCCCACAAATCCCTTTTCAATATACTTCCCCCATAATAGATTACACCAACTTCCAACCACAGAACCAGGATTAAAGATTGATGAGAAAGAATCATCTCCTGCCACATTGTCCATCACATCCAAAAATGTGGGGGATCTTTCGATCCATGAAATCAGATCAGCCATCTCCTGAAGATTGCAACTTTGACAAAGGCCCCGACGAATAAACTTACATCAAAATTTCATGTCTTAGTCTCAGCGCATCCACGAACACACCTCAGGCACGGTTCGAGCTCTAAGCTCTGACCGCGAAAGAAGGTTCCCTTCAAGAAAACATCACTCCCTCCATCGTCCCACCAATCAGAAGATTGGCCGCCTCCAGCAACCGTGCAAGCACCGTTGCTGTAAGCAACGGCTCTCTGTCGGCCACCACCATAATAATAACCTCAAAAGAACGTGCTGGGAAGTTAATGTATGCGTCTTGGCAGGTGCTGTCGTAGACGTTGATGTCCTGGCTCTGTCCGTCGCATCTCGAACCGCTGTAGGTTCGGACTTGGAAGGCAGCAGAGGTGGAGGCAAGTGCCACAACGGAAGCGAGAACTGTGGTGAATTACATGGTGATGGTTGACTTTAGGTTCTATGGAGCTTGGATTGGATTGATGTTGAAAGCTGCTGAGACCGGTGTTCCTTCAATGGAGTTCGTCCTAATGCTTTATATCAAAACTTAAAGCGAGAACAATCCGAACGCAAATATCGGTAAATAAACCTAAGGAATCCTTCATGTCGATTGATCTATTCCTGCAAAACAGTTTAACTTCTTTCGAAAAAAGAGTGACGGGATCGAGGAGACGGAACTTCGCGTTTTTCGATCCATGAGATCCCATTTCCCACAGCTCAAATGGCAAATCATCACAGCAACCGAAACCAAAGATCTGGGGAAGACTAAATGAAAACTTTACCTAGCGCTTTGTTCAACTGAACCTTGGAGCTCCGAGAAGGCGGCAAACTATGCTTTCTTAATTTGATGAGTATCTATCTACCTAGCTATTCCCGTGTCTCTACTTTCAGACCCTTACCACCCAGACTCTGATTCTCTCGCATTCGCGTTCACAATCAAAAACGCCAAGCCGTCCGGATCCCTTATGCCCTATTATTTAGACGGTATTCCCTCCTTGAACGCCCGTGATGGTATCATTAAATTGTTCGTACTAGCTCACTCTCTCTATTCTGGAGCTTCTTGCATTCAGTCCGAATGTGCCGTTATTTGTTCTCCCTCTCAGATCTTGTCTAATCGCTCGAGGCGCATCCCACACATCCACAGCTCACACACTCGATTGCCTGGTCCTCTTTCATCTGTGCCTTTGGAACACGACAGATACAAGTGGAGTTGAAGTTGGTCTCCTTAGTCTGCACGCACCGTAGACAACAAAGCTATAATCACAAACAATTGTTAGCAAGAGTTCCAACAACATTAAATCGTAGAAATCAAGAGAACAACATGCCTTCTCATAACCTGTCTTCTTCCATTTCGCGATCAACATAGCATCCGCATAACCATTCTTCAACAGCCAGTCATACAACTGCTTGCTAATAGCCTCCTTCTCGTAATACAGCTCATACACGTATCTGCTCCTCTGATGCGAGATCTGAAAGATAGGCCAGTGCACCTGATGCCGAGGGACATTGTTCGAGGAGGCGTTCTCGGCGTCCTTCATCTTATTGCTGAAGATCAAGAGATCATCTTCTATATCGGAGAAGCCCTCTGGAGGAGCCTTGCGCTTCGAAGCATGGCGGATGGCGGGCATTTTCGCTGTTTGTAGATAGATAAGTTTTAGTCGAAGCTGATACCGTCGGAAAACGCGTCAAGTTATGATGTCGGAGTCTTGGTTGTAAAGCTTGGAGAGCTGTCGTCGCGGGGTTGAAGTCCAAATATTTCTCAGCCTGATGACGGGAGGAGGCGAGGCGGCCGCTTCCTTACTTGTGCTGACAAATCAGAGTGAACGTTCCAGTGCTCACGTGATGATTGTTCGACCTCAGTTCAAGCTTGACCTCATGGAAGAGCAGTAAAAGAAGCATTCCGGCATTCCTCGAACCTGACACCATGGTGATCAATCCTACCAATCTCGCGCAGCGAACCGCGCAATGTATGTTCTCCTATTCCTGCGACATTGGGCCGGAAACTAACGTTGAGGATAGCTGTTAGCAGGGGCGATGCGCAGAGGAGGGTTCTCCAGAGCTATCGATCATGGATTCGTGCCGTATGTCCTGTCTCACTTCCCCCGGAAACGCCTTTGAGGCTTGGATTGAGCATTGGGTGCTAAGGAGTGGGAGGAGAAGCTGGCCATGGCAATTGAGGGCGTGGGCTAATGGGCACCAAACACAGGCTCCGGAAATCCAAACGATGTACTCCCTCAACATCCCGGTCGCGAAATTAAGGACAAAGATGCGGCAAGAGTTTGAAAGACATAGATATGTGAAGCAGGCCCCGGTGGTGGACACATTGCTATTCAAGAGCCACGCGGAATTCCAGGTTCGTAAGATTTCCTATTATTTGGAGGAGGAGAGCGGGGGGTATCTGGACTAGATCATAGCATTTGGAGACAGATTCTACCTCTGGAGAATCAATTGGGATAGGAGAACATGGATCCAGATATGGGAATCATATAGAACACTTTGTGGACATGAAGATGAACAGCCGCTAAATCGGAAATAGGAAACCATGAACTTCTGGAAACAACTTCCACATGTCCTCAAGTACTTCCGCGCAGAGGAAGAGCCTAGCGCACGACGTCCCCAGAATTTCATCAACGGGTTCTTGGAGGTATGCTTCTTCCATTCTTCCCAACTTTAATCCCAGCTAATCGTTCTCTTTTGCCTAGGGACGCAACTGAATACTTGTTTGTTTTTAATAGCATTTGTACATATCTCAATTGCGAAAAATTGTCCACCAAAAAACTCCACCATTTTCCCTGCCATGACGCCTCGTGAGATGCAATATGCTTATGTTTCTTTCCTTCACTCCTCCATCTGGTTGCTGAACTCCTGGTTTGCATCTATAAATTTTGTGGCTACCACATCGCATAGAGCCATCAAGTCAACAAGACCTTTGTCCAGTGCCTCGCTTGCCGTGCCCTCTGTTTGGAAACCCTTAGTCTCTGTAATTGCATTGATTGGAAGTTGTAGGAGTAACTGACTGTATGTTTGGATTCGAATATTCATGAGCGCCTCTGAAGGATGAGGAATCGAGTATCCACAGAATTCGACGTCCGGGCTATTTAAGAGCAATGAAATTAGCGAATGTGCATTGAACAAGAAAGCATCTGCCATATACAGCACACCTGGGACAGGGGGCGGCGCATACTTCTTCATAATGATGTATCTCAATGCATTGCCCAAGGTGTGATCCTCATTCTTGAACTCAAACGAAGCAGCCGTATCCGAGGACCCAGGAAGCTACCGCCAATCCGACAGGTCAGCAAACGTATCCCACATCACTACAAAGACACCAGGAAAGCCCAAGAGCTTACGATTCTAATCCGCGACTCTTGCGGGGCTGCGATTTCAGCGGTTCCAGCTGCTGCATCTGCCATGGACACATCGTCTGCCACGGAGGCACTTCCTTGCTTATTTGGTGACATATCGGAAGTATTATTTTTGACTTGTTCGTGTGTTAAGTCCCTGTCTTCCGTTCCTGGTTTGTTGCTCGCGGCGCGCAATTTGGGGACGTCAATGGCGGGCGACTTTTTTGCGCGATAAGAAATTCCTTATCGCCAAGACTTTTGAGAGCTTCAACTCACAACACCAACAAGCTATCTCCGAAGAATCACCACAACACCAAAAATCGATAAAATGCAGAAACTAAACCAGAAAATGTCATTTCTGGCGATCTTCTCTGCCGAAATTTTCTATCGCTTGCTTGAGATCTGCAATTTTGGCTAACTTTCATTTATCAGGCGAGTGAGTGTATGGACCAGCCAAACGCAGTATCTGCTGGCACGATGCTCTTTGGTACAACACTGAAAGGCGATCGAGTTACTAAAACGACAGATTAACACAAGCAATTAATCTCACTTAATAATCTCCGAACTCGACTCATCTGCATTTCTGCTCGATCTCAAGCCTAGCAAACAGCCATCCTTCAACCTCACGGTACAGTATCCGATTAAGCGGATCTAATAATACCTCAACTACACCGTGGTTAAACGGGGACATCACGCTAGTATGTCAGCACGCCTAACACATATACATAACATGTCTCGGCAGCAGCAAGCACCAATGAAGTGAACACCTTCGTATGCGTTGTCAAGGATCACCAAAACTCTTCGAAGTTACGGTCCCAATTTCAATTATTTTTTCACGATTCTGCAGGTAGAAAATAAACTTTCACTGGAAGCAGATTTCTTTACTCTCAAGTCCAGAGCTTTCCATACTTACACTTGAGCTGGAACGGTAAGAATATGAAAGAGCAGGTGAGAATGAATCATCACTTTATCTGGTTGGGGAGCAGCAGTATAGGGAGGAAAGCTCCCCAGATATCTAAGTGCTGACTCAATTATGAGTAAGTCCTAAGCGAATTTTTGGTCCCAGAATCCCAACCTTCGGAACGCTGGGGGACTGTCTTTCGAAAAGTGTCGCCAAACCCAAAAAGTTTCACATGGATTTACAAAATCCTTCTACGTCTCGATGCATGATGAATACAAAGATGATTGCACTTTGCACTTCGAATCCCTAGGTTATATCTATTGATTCTTGAAGTAAGAGCACTGAAGTTTCAGCTGTTTAACCTTCCTATTAGGTCCAGGCAGTACTGACTTGTCGGTATTGAGAGCTCTTTGGCCCCCCTTCAGCTCCAATCCAAGCCGATGCACGTCGGCGGCCACGTTGTGTTCCTCCATTTATTCGTTATATTCTCATGTAAATTCCTCCATTCCTGCCATTCCTTTCCACTCCAAGCTTCCCACTTATCTCGTTTCCCCATTCTTTTAATGTACATACATGCACATGTCGTTACTCAGCCATTTTTCTTTTCTCCGATCAGAGTATTTGATAAGACGTTCTTGAGTCCTCGGAAGAGAAAGAAGTAGTTACTTCTTTACACTGTACAGTGCAGTGCAATACCCAAGATTCTGCTCGAATTCTCGACTCTGCTTGCTGCTCCCATCCATTCAGCTATGAAGTGGCTTACTGCTCTTAACAGCCCGCTTAATTTGGTGGTGTTCATCATCCTGATATTAGGCTCTTTGGGCACCAGTGCTCCGATTACCAATGTCACAGAAGTA
>JBAMDN010000814.1:0-23125 GCA_037074945.1 Tetracladium marchalianum | reverse complement strand
AAGGAAGAAGCGAAAGAGAGTGAGATACGAAAGAGTTAGAAGAGGGAAAAACGAAAGAGCGTGAGAAACGAAAGAGGGAACCGAAAACAAAGCAGAAACAAAGTCGAGGAAGACAAAAGAATGGAAAGCTACAGAGAGCAAGATGAGAGACAGGAAAGATACGAAAATTCAAGATTCTATAAATCCATTCGACAGCTAGGAAATCACACAATACTAGTTTCGAAGCTATGAATTTGAGACTACGTGACTTCGAGACTGTGGACGGTGACATTCTCGTGTTCCTTGTCATGAGTACTTACATCCACCGAAAACAATGTATCAAAAATGATAGTCTCCTTTGTGTGGTTATAGGAGAACAATATTCTTAAATTCAGCAAGCAAAAATCTTGTCAAAGATCTGCCCCTGTAATACTCAGCTAGGTGTACATTTATGGTAGAATCTAGAATTTTCCTCTCGTCTCACATCGAAGTCTTCAAAACAAACAAAAGTCTTACAGTACTAGCTAGCAAACATGATTTACCGATAAGATGCTACTTGTCTAATCGCTTATCTCTCGCCATTTTGTCCATTGGGTACACTTTTGCATTCTGCCAAGCTTGAAGTTGTTAATTATACTGGTGTCCACGTAGGAGAATATCCTTCATACCATTCCACACTCCTGCCTAATTGCCGCTTATGTTTTCCAACAACCCGTACTCTCTCTCTTGCAATTTTGTCCTCTCAACTGCGCCGGTGGATTTCCCAAAAATGATCTCAGTCTTGAAAAGTGACACACGTCCTCCGTACTGAAGCTTGATTGGGCTGCTTACACCCCAGACTATTCTGGATACTCAAGAATAATGGTAGGCAGGGTCGCACTTGACATTCCTTCCGCCCTGGTCGCTTGCGAGTACCTTTTTGAATATCTGTGCTTCTGGAACCTTTGATACATGCTCAAGCGTTCTGCCCTTGGAGACTATCGTTATCTGCAAATACTCTGGCATGTCGCCAATATCATCTTTCGTTGACTAAAGTGTTTCCCTATCCTTCTGGTGTGGAAGGCTGTTGTTGTACGCGAATGCCTTGCTTGTCGCCAATATAGTCCTTGTGCTATCTCATTCATACTTCCTGACCAGATCTTCAAAAGGCTTCTACGCCGCCGTTGGAAGTGCAGGTCCTGTACTGGAAACCTAGTCAAAAATATTTAGCAAGCTTCCTGCATACAAAATAGAAATTATGCCTAGGCTGAAGAAAGGCTCTTCTCCCTGAGGGCTCTCGTGAGCTGCGGGCATAACGAAAGCCTTCCCTAGGCTTCTTCAGAGCTATTCATCCTTCTGTTCAACCAGGAGTACACAGCCCTAGAATAAGACCTGGGGAAACTTCCTTGGTCGATATAGTTGTGATGTAGTTCGAACAAGACTTAAAGAGAAGCATGCCTCCTAGATGTACTGATTGCATCCTGCAAAGTCTAGCAAGTGAAAGTACTAGGAGGCTACAGCTTGTCCTGTTCCTGAGCATAGTACCGTACATTAAAAGAACTTAAAGATTTTTGAGGAACGAACAGAAAGAGAATTGCATGCAATTCGTAGTAAGATTTGAACTCTTGATAACCTTCTTCTATGCAAGCTTCAACTCGAAGTCCTTGCAATCAAAGCCCATAGCATGTCTTCCACCTCCAGGATTGACTTTCCCATGTCATTGTCCAACCAACGACGTCAAGTTATATTACCTGTTGGAATAGGCCATTTGAAAGAAATTAGCCAAACTTCCACACGCTGAAGGATGAACTAACATTCTTTCCTAGCTTGTGGGCTGACTGCAGGGCTGTTTGCCCAGAAGACTACTTGAATTCAATGTTTTTCAGTGATCTCTCCAGCGAAAATTGTGTATATCTCAGGAAACATCCTTGACTTAGAGTACCGTAGCCGCCCTGTACTACTACTTTCGTTTTCTGGATAAGGTGTCCTGTCCGTAGGGGCAGATGTATGTGTCGAGAAAGCTGAATAGGAGTGATAGATTGAGTCGAGATCGCAATTGAGACGTTGTTTCTCTGAGGGTGTATGAATTGAACAATACAATCCTGTAGACATCAATCATCGTCGATGAAAGGTTGTGAGCGGTTTGTCGGAAAGGTACATGTAGGTCGAGGGAGACATCCTAAGCTAGGTCGGCTAATATTTACGTAATATATATCCGAGGACTAAACCGAAAGCGTTTCCTCCTTAATGTGAGACTTTGAATTCACTTTCTTCATCTACCTCCGTCATGTTTTCATCAATTCTACACAAGATCGCCATAGCATCTTGTGATGCATTAACTGCAATCAATATCTGATTATTCTCATCATTTGACAACAACCTCCTCATGATGCAAGATGATTAAAGGTACAAGTGCCCATCAAAGAATGGAAAAGTCATGTCAAATCCTATTACAAGTTTGCCTTATGACCATCTAGAGGAAGGGAAACGACAAGCGATGCCGTGACAATCTTTCGAGCGGTTAAAATGGTAGTCCCAATCCAGTTCTCTATCTCATAATTCTGCACACTCGTCGGTTTCTCACCAAGTCTCCTGACGCAAAGGCGGACAGCCGAGCTCCAGTCGGATCTCCACTTTTGTAACTTATTCCATACTCTGTCAGATTATCTCTCTCATCAACATGGTTCAAGTGGATCGGATGGAAGGTCTGTAAAATGTCAAGAAAGGAAAATACCCCACACTCAATCAATTTAGATTTTGAGTCTACCTCCGTTTCCATTTTGTATAAGATCGCTGATTGCTATGATCACTTGAGCTGCCATGATGTTTTTGCCATAACTGTAGATCCTGAGCGAAGTTAAGTAAGAAGGAAACCACCCCGTTCGGACAGACATTATCGTGGGCAAATTGCACATTTTACAGCACGCACCATTCAAAATATTTTTGTAAAAAATGAAGGCTTCATCAGTACTATCACTATCACTGGCATTTGTAGGGGCAAAATCACTTCGATCACCCTTTCAACAATGTTTGTACCTTCGATGAATCTTAAAACGAAACTGCTAATATGTTGCTAGGTGGAGGTAAAAGTTACACCGGGGAGACTTCTTGTATGGAAGGCTATTCCTGCTATGGCGCGAATGAATACTTTGCACAATGTGTACCTGACACAGGTAAGTCATAATCATCATCACAAATTGACGGCAGCTTCCTAATCTTGTGCAGCGAGCGAGTTAAAATCAAGTAAGCACAGCAAGAAGCATTCCCTTACGTTTGGTTTTGTTTTGTCCCTCCAGGAATGATGCACAGCAATCCCCTAGCCATTTCCGACCAAATATATACGTGAACTGTACTGATGTATCTTTTAGGGCAAGTGTCTGGCTTTGCCAAAGCTGATGGAAGCGCTTTCAACTTCAATGGAAAGACTCAACACTTCATGGGCACCAACACATATTACATTAGTTTCCTCAGCAACAAAGCTGATGTGGATTTAATTATGGGTCACTTGAAAGAAGTATGTTGGGGCAGATTTTCTGGTTGCCTGTGCTAATCGTCTCCCAGACTGGTTTGAAAGTGCTGCGGATATGGGGCTTCAACGATGTTACAACTCTTCCCTCCGCTGGCGAAGCATACTTCCAATCTTTTGTTGCTGGATCGGACCCAGTCATCAATACCGGCGCAGACGGCCTCGAGAGACTTGACTACGTTGTTGAATCGGCTAAGGCAAACGGCATCAGTCTAATCATCCCATTCGTCAACAACTGGGATGACTACGGAGGAATGGCAGCCTATGCGTCCTATTACGGGATCGCAAAGACCGACTGGTATACATCGGCACCAGCTCAAGCACAATACCAGAAATATATTTCAGCAGTCGTCTCGCGTTACGCCAACTCCACCGGAATCTTCGCCTGGGAACTGGCGAACGAGCCACGATGCAATGGGTGCGCGACCTCTGTAATAACAGAATGGGCAAAGCAAACCTCCGCCTACATCAAGTCGCTTGATAAAAACCACATGGTAACTTTGGGCGATGAGGGGTTTGGTTTGAAAGATACGGACACAAGCTACCCGTTTCAGTTTGGTGAAGGCATTGACTGGGCTGCAAACCTAGCGATTCCAAATATTGACTTCGGTACGATTCATCTGTACCCTGAACACTGGGGCCAGACTGCGTCATGGGGATCGTACTGGATAGAAGCCCATGCCAAGGCCGCTGCCGCTGCTGGAAAGCCCTTCATTGTGGAAGAGTACGGATACTCAACCAAAAGCGAGCTAGAGCCATGGCAGAAGACGGTCTTAGAGACCGATACTGCTGGAGACATGTATTGGCAGTATGGAGACACACTCTCATACGGGGAGACTCATGATGATGGGTTTGCCATTTATTACGGCTCTGCGGATTATCAAACCTACGTAAGCCCTTCATCATACACCTTTTTTACTCTTCTTGACTGACTAAATAGGTTGATGCTCATGCTTCCGCCATGGCTGCAAAAGTCTAGATCACGTGCTGATGTAGCAGTAAAATAGTTGACTTCTTCTATTCTTCTTGTACATTTCCCCCCTTTTTTTGCAGAAAAGCGGTTTAGCACATTGTTGTTTTGAGTATGATAGGACGAGATTGTGCAGAAAAGCCGTATTGGACGTGAATGCATTATCTTTCAAAAGTCTAAATACACCCTTCTAAACCTTGAATTTCGCGCAGCTGAAATTCTCCTGATCGACAAACCACCCAGCTTATGGTTAATGCAGACCTCCACAGACGCCGCAGTGTCATATTTTCGTCCCAACAGCAATGATCAGGACTCCCGTCAACTTCCTCGGCAACTCTGGATGTCTCTCCTCAGCCAATCTCAAGAACTCTTTGACAAAAGCATCGAGCTCTGCATCAGAATATCCTTCAACAAAGTAAAGCGCACCAGGGTTTTTGGCCCGCAGAAAATTGTCGATAATCGGCTTGGGATCTGAGATATCCATGGAGAACTCCATGGGTTCAATAAATGCTGGACTGAATCCGACCTCTTTGCATTCTGCTCTGATACCTGAGACTGTTCCATAGCTGGCAGGAAACTCATACATTGGGCTTGTTGGGCCACGGATAGCTTTGCCCGCGAGACCCATCTGGAAACAATTTAGTTGTGTCTTTATCAACTGGGAAGAGTGCTCTTACCAAGTCCATCCACTCTGCTTGTGATCCGAGAGTCATTCCGACAACACCTCCAGGCTGTAGAACTCGATGCGCAGCCTTGAGGGCTTCTCTGCCATTCGGCAATAGGTTGTAAACCATGGTGCCTGTGATGTGACTGATAGAGGCGTCTTCGATTCCTTCCAGGACTTGGGCATCAAGCACTTTCGCTTCTACTCGGCTCCAGATAGGATTCTTGTCTTGTTCTTGCTTCTTAAACTTCTGGACCTGCTCGATCATCCCAGCACTGAAGTCGGATGCTATTCTGTGCAAGGATTAGCATCGGTTTCTATCTTAAATACTATTCATTCATCGACGACCATATAGGTAGTATGAAACAGCAGAAATGAAGCGATTTATTCAGTTGACTTACAATCGCGTAGATTGAGGGAGTTGAGCACCGTAAAGTTCGATGAGGTTTCTGACAGTGCCCCCGGGCCCAGTACCAACATCAAGTATGGCTTTTGCAGTTGAGAAGGGGTGCGCGACATCCATCTGCGCAAATAACGTTGCTACAGTTGGAGCAATATTGAGTGAAGTGTTGGTGGCTTTGGCATAATTGTCCGCGTTGGCGCTCCATTTATCTTTGTCTTGAATTGAGTTCTGCATTTTGGTAGGCGATTGAAAGATTGATTACTGAAAAGATGTTGAAGGAGCTTCATAACAAAAGAGCTGTGTGTTATGCGAGGGTGTTTATATAGGTGCAAGTGCACGTCACGCTTCCACCGGATACTTTTCGGGTACATTCACTCCTTTTCGGGTACATTTACCAGTGAGAAGGATTTCCCTCGATACTTGCTCACGTCTGCTAACCCTACTAGGCGTGATAATGGCACCTGCCGATTCTGAATTGCCTATCAGCTTGCCTTCAAAGTTCTTCTGTTTCGTTTGACTTGTGTTGGGCCAACAGGTTGATCACTGAATCTTGCTCTGGCCCGCAAATCTTTCAATTTTATCAGTACTTACTGCAAAGAAACCACCTGATAGGGAATAGCATAATCTCTACTCTCAGAACTGTCAGAAAATCTGCCGATGGGAGATAGGATCTCGAAATTATATAATTGTTGGGCAGAAAGTCAAGAATTGGCAAGTGAAAGCAACTCGCGCCAAGCATGAATTGGGGACAAACAAGTGCTCCCTGGATCGTCACTTGATATGTCCTGAGAGCATGTTCAACAAGTTCTTCTCTTGTTTTTAAATTCAAAATCTTCGAATGAGTTGATGCCGCAAGCAAGGTGGTGATTACTCTGGAATATCGAATTAAATGTCAACGAAGGCTGTCAAAACTCCTCATCACTTCTTTGCGGTATGCATTCTTTGTTTACAACATCGTATTAATCCATGATAATCTTGTAAGATCCAATATTTACACTCTTACAGTTCCTACACCTACCCCCCCTTCGATACAAACACTAACGCCAAAATACCCTTATTCTCCCAATCATCCCGTCAAGCTCAACTAATTGTCACGGCAGCCGTAAAAGCCCCCGTATTCGAACCCCCAATAACCGGTCCTGTCTTCTCAGCCACATTTGACGATTCCATCGTCACACCTTCCGCAATACTGTCTTCTCTCGGTCCCAGAACATGTTTTCGATCCGCCTTCCTAACCCAGCAACTCCAAACCAAAGTTCCGAATCCCACAAATTTGGCCTTTTCATCCGCATGACTATCACACATTCCTAGCCACTGGCTCTCAGGTGTCACAACGCAATCCGCAAATCTCACGTTATGTCTTGAGATGTAGGCTTGATCCGTGAAGAAATCGTGGACTTTCAGGCCTTCGAGACCTTCAAGTTCGAAAGTTGGCGTGCGAAAGCCGGATGATACGTTATCTGTCACGTCGAGGGCGTTGTGGCACCATTTAGCTGAGTCGAAGGTGGTTGTATCTTCGGATTTGGGGGGTGTCCATACAGCATAGCGCATTTCTGGTGGGAAGAAGACAGAGGCGAGATAGATTGGTTTGGTGGGATCGAGGGTTGGTGGGTTGGTTGCCCATTCTGATTCTGGGACTCCTAATGCTAGGATGATGAGAGAGGACAGAGGGAAGAAAAGTGACTTCATTTTGACTTGTTACTGGCTGACTTGACAAATATCTCAAGACTACTGGAGAATTCTTGAAAACAAAGCTGGTGGACAGACAAAATGAGATGAAAGGAATTCCAAACTTCAAATACCAATTGGCCATCAATAACGAAACGTGTACTCTTAGCATTTTCTAATCTCACAGGATCACGGAGACCGGAAGAGAATTTCTCTTGAGCCTGAGATACTTTATATTGCTGCTGAGATGTGAATGGTGAGGCATGATTTACCCGGAGGATTGTGGGGTAGGTAATGTTGCCAAGAACCACCCCGCAGCTCGGAATTGAGTCCATGCTCCCTAATCTGGAGGTCTTTGGTGGCTTTTGGGGATGCCATTTGAATATTTGATCCTGATGTATTGAATCTGGGTCAAGGACAAATACGAGTACTTAATTCCTCGTCCCTAAAGACTCTATGTACGATTCTGACTCACACGCCGAAAATCTTTTCTCTGCTGCAGAATTGTACATGTAATTCGCTTATGTGTTACGGCTAGGTACAGTACGCCGGCGAATACAGAAAGGTTAGACCTGGTGGACCTACCAAGAACAAGCTCATTATAAAGATTCGCAGAAACACTCTTCTCAAATTCCATGTTTTAGACTCAGTCACTTCAGACAAACCAATCCAAAATGACACTCAAACTCCGAGTCGCCACGATCGAGGATGCATCAGCATTAACCGACATTTATCTCAATGCATTCGCTACCGACGCCCTCTCCTACCTCGTCTTCCCACGAGGAGAAAAAACCGCAGAATTCTGGAAATCCTCCATCCTAGCCGAAATAACTAGCCCACACTCCCATTTCCTCTGTGTGGCTGACACTTCACTCCCCGACTCGCCACTAATCGCCTACGGAAAATGGAACTCCCCGTCCGCTCCTCTTCCTGATCCAAAGGATCTCCCAGAGTGGCCCGCGAACCAAGAAGTGGGAGATTATTTCTTTGGATCTTTGATGCAAAATCATATTGATATCATGGGCGACACGAAGCATTGGTATTTGGAGATTTTGGCGACGAAGAAGGAGCATCAGGGTAAAGGTGCAGGCGGGCTGATATTGAAGTGGGGATTGCAAAAGGCAGATGAGGATGGTGTTGTGTCGTTTCTTGAGGCGAGTCCGGCAGGTGTGCCAATCTACGAGCGGTATGGGTGGAAGGAGAAGGGTAGATTGGTGGTTGATCTCAAGGGAAAAGTGGAAGGGGAAAGTCAGTTCGTGGAGGTCTTTATGGTTAGAGAAGTGCAGAAGATTGAGGGGAAGTGAACGATGCTTAAGAAAGCGATGCTTTGGCGAACGACCAGGCACGATTCGTACAGAATTCCACCATTTCAGCGATTGTCGAAGATGTTATGAAAGTTCCAAATTCCAAACACAAGACCAGGAAAAAGTTCGAGGAGTGTCATTTCAGATCTGCACCTGCCACCTTCCTTTGTTCAGAGAAGCTAGTCTTGTCCTTTTTAATCTTATCCACTCGATATAACCTTTGTCAATATTTTCTAACCTCGTCTTATGAAAGGCGATCAAAGCTATCAAAAGCGTTTCTGTTTTGTGTAATAATCTTAAGTCTTGTGAAAAGCTGCAGGGCATCGTCACCTACCAGTAGTTACAACATAAGATCTGACCGCGAAAGCTATTGGCACAGATTTCTGTACTGACTCACCAAAACCTATTACCGCAACAGTTGACCACATAATCGCAAAGAGGATGTAAGAAACAGCGGGCAGTATAACCATGATACTTGCCAGGTGCGTGCTCCAAAAAAGTATTCAACGCCCGGCTTTGGTCTCCACTGAGAGCCAATACGTTGACATTCTTCATGAGATCTTCAACAGTATGATACTCGGGTAGCTCAGTTGGGTTCTTAAAAGATTGAATTGTTCTCTTGTCAGAGCCTTCACTTCCAAGTTGCAGTGTCGAATGGTAGGACCCTACAGTGTTGCCCTCGTGCTAAGGAAAGCATTGTGAGCGAATATCTTCATCGAAAGATATAATAACATGACTTCGTGAACTATTTCAATTGCATGCAAAGACTTCATACTGAAGATGTTCCAGAAACCCTTTTGTATGTCACTGAAGCAGTGGAATTCTCTAATGTGGTTGGTGAAATCAGTCGTCCATGTTAGAAATGCATGGAATTTCTATCGGGTCTCCATCATCAAGGAATAGTATGACCGAAAGCGGCTCAGAACTATCACTGTGGGCGAATTTGTCTCCTCCATGCCTCGAGATAAACAAATTTCGAACCCCCGCTCATACTGAAAGTACTATTCCACAAAGTGCAACCACACCAGCTCATGACTTACACGTAAACAAATGAACAACGAAGGTTTCTACTGGAGGTGTTAAGACTTGCCCAAGTTGGCGTCACAACGCGACTGGGTTTGTTCCGCTACTTATGGTTACATGGTAGCATGCATCCAACAAACAATTATACTCACCAGTATCGATTCACCATATAAGTGAGATAAGCTCCATTCACTCTCAATTAGAGTATTTGAGATATTGATGTAGCGAGATAGAATTGTCCACCACCAAAGTGTGACTCTGAAATGCACAAGATAAAATGGTAGCTGCATGACCAGACGCAGCAAAGATCTTAGCAACATACCTCGCAGCCAAGCTACCTGCCTCCACTGTCCTCGCTCGTTGCTTCGTGTAACATCTCCGACCGATATCGGTCTCCCAAGCTCTACCTCCACTTCAACAAAGACTTCCGACGTAAAGGACATCTTGTTAATTGTCGGTGGAATCTGTGAAATATCAAAGGCTTAAGCGCCACCTGGTTTGAAGATATCTGCCTCCCACCCTCACTTCTAGCCCAACTTTTAGCCGGATCTAATCAGCGATCTAGGTAATGTTCTGATGGGTCGATAATGGATCGATATGATTTGCACTTGCTCGTTGGTATTCTGTCATCGAAAGGCTCACAAGGTTCGCATCAATTGTCTTCCGAAAAATATGCCCCACTACAAACAGAGCCAACTTGCATCGTAGTTGGAGACGGCTCCCCAAATGGAAGTCAGAAAGCGCAGACACCCCGAGCTTTATTATCAAGCAAAATAACAGTCTGGTTGAAACTTTTCGTAGATTACCGTTGATGACGAAAAGCAATCAACAAAGTGGTAGGATGGGGTACTTCAAACAAGCGAGGTTTAAGCTTAGACGAACCGCTACTACGCTGTTCACTCTTGTCGAAAGAAATATCGAACGACAGTGTTTGGATTGAAAAGATAGAATTCCATATACATTGAAATGGCAAGTAGCTAGATAGCACGGAGGAAAGATTCCGATAGTGATTGAATTTGTACGATGTTCGGTTGCACCAGACATTTGGATATTGCAGAGGAGTTCTAACGAATCCCAGACTCCATAGCCTTTGAGGGCGATGACGAGTCGAATTTCCTCTAAAAAGAAAGAGAATTGATCGGAGCGATTATGTCAACTTCGAAGAAGTAAGCCCTGGCAACTTGCAAGTGGAAATCATGAGCGCAAGACCTAACCTCTCGAACGAGGATGTGGACTGAGATGCTGCGATTTCGACGTAATTATCTGCAATTCTCTTTCTTCTTACAGCCATGAGCTTCAGCGAGCAGCTACAAGCTAGCAGTCGCTCTCTTGGATGTAATATTCTGACATGAAAGACGGATATCTTGAAGTCTTGGCGCCTAAATTTGAAGGATTCTGCATCCAGGACAGATTTGGTGCAGGTGTGCTAGTGCTGCGACGATATTAGCCAGTCTACCAAGACCGTTTCTTCCACAGCTCGAATGATGTCCTTCGTGATCTTCAAAGGCGGCGGCTCTCAATGCGCCAAGGAGGTTGAAGTGGTCTTCCCAGATGCCGCATTCATGTTACACCAATCGAGACACATGATGGCTGATCATCTTGTATCAGTTGATATTGGCACAGTTCCCATGGTGTTATGCAAGAATCCAACTTCACCGAACTGTAATGATCTGCTGTTTCTGGATGTTGTGAGATGAGTTTTGTGGTGTTTCGAAACAGAAACAGCAATGCAGCGTTGAAGGTAAAATGCCAACATATCCATATGCTTATTAGTCAGGGGCTTGGCTTTCTGTGATTGGTCGATACATAGCCCAAATGGTAGCGGCCACGATCACAAGTAACATCAAAATCATTATTCTGGAGGATGTTGTCCATCTCGACCCCGGAAAGTTCGGTCTCAATGATCAACTTACCAATCCCCAGAGATCTAGATCAAGAGACGCGCCGAGCCCTTCACGGCTTACAATAATCGCGTCGGATTGCTCGCTTTCACGTTTTTGCCCCCACCAAAACTGCCAAATTTCATCCAGCCGAGGCAGCGAGCAGGGCAAGCGTCATTGAATCACCCCGAACGGACTCGAGTCGTACGTCCGATAACCTCACCAAACGGGAAACCAATCTTGATACAGCACTATGCCCCGAGCAAACAATCCTGCAACAATACACACATATATAAAGAACGAGACCCCCTCCTGCAGCACGAATGAATGTGTCTAGATCACTTTTTGCCACTGCTTTGAAAGATACCCGTCAGAGACCCGCGTTTGGACTACGAAAGAGCATCCCATTCCTGAATTATTGGGTTCCTGCTTCCACGCCTCAACAACCACAACCACGACCACAAAACCAGCCTCAACCAGACGTACAAGCGAGAAAGAATTATTCTAAACTCAGCATGTCTTCCGCGACCACTTTTTACGATTTCAAACCCCTCGATAGTGAGTCTACTTCTTGCTTGAAGATGCTCCCAATCAATCCATTTCGACCCCCCCTGCTCCAATTAAGCATCTCACCGCATACCCTTCTCCGCATCCGTTGCTGACATACCATTTTTCTTTCTTCTAGAGAAGGGTCAACCGGTTCCTCTTTCCGCCTACGCTGGAAAGGTTGTGCTTATCGTCAACACTGCGTCGAAATGTGGCTTCACACCACAATATGAAGGGCTCGAGACGCTGTACAAGAAGTTGAAGGCTGAGCATGGGGATGATTTCGAAATCTTGGGTTTCCCATGTAACCAGTTTGGCGCACAGGAGCCGGGCAATGATGATGATATCCAGAGCTTCTGCCAGCTGAATTATGGTGTTAGCTTCACGATTGTGAGTCTTCTACTCTTTTCGTATTGGGTCTGCATCTTGCTACGCGATGCAAATTGTCGACGTTTGGGAGAGAAAGCAAATACTCTCTCGTTTTCCTGGCCTGGACGCAAAATTTAAATTTGAGAACTCTTTGCTGACTTGATTCGCGATCCGCAGATGGGAAAGACCGACGTTAATGGCGATAAGGCGGATCCTTTGTTCGAATGGATGAAGAAGGAAAAACCAGGTCTATTGGGAATGAAGAGAGTGAAGTGGAATTTCGAGAAGTTCCTGATCGGTCGCGACGGAAAGGTCAAGGATCGATGGGCCAGTACCACAAAACCGGACGCATTGGAGAAACCTATCTTGGAGGCATTAGCGAACGGGAAGAAGTGAGGAAGTCGCCGGATTATGCACGATGTACAATGATTAGTGGTTTAGCGGATTGCCCTTCACACTTGCATCACGAAGATACCTATATGTTCAAGAAATAAAGTATTGCATTCTAAATTTTCAAAAGCCTAAATTCGAGAGATTTGATCAAACTATTCTAAGCTCCAAACACCGTCCTTCTCCACGATAAATACCTCCCTCTTCTCATCCAAAGCCACTCTGCCAGCGTGCAAGATGGCAGTAGTAGCAATGGTGTTCCTCAAAGTAGGAAGACCTCTCCTGTCCAATTCGGCAATACCCTCAGCACCCTTCTTGTTAACCAACTGGCAACCATCCACGAACTTCTCGAAACTGACATATCCGTAACCACCCTGTCCGTTGAAGTTGCCCTCCTCATCAGGCGCATACCTCATGTAGAAAGGGTTATACCACGACAACAAGCCAATCTTGTCATCCGCAACATCATAACCTCTCTTAGCCTGATCAATGCGAATCTCACCACCAGCAGCCATGTAGTGGAAGTACTGGTTGCTGTGAACACCTGCCTTCTGTGGTGCAGTCCACGAAGCAGTGTACACACCGGTAGCAATCTTGCTTGGGTCAGACTTCAACTTCCACTGCACAAGTAGCGAAATGGTGTCTTCAGTCTTGGGATCACAGCCCAATCCAACGGCAACACCCTTCGACGCGGAGGCCGAAACCTTGAATGGAACGTAGCCACGCTCGCAGACCATCGACTCGCAGATATCAATGTGATGCGAGTTCAAATAGTAAGAGATATCGGAGTCAACACCGGCCCAGGCCTTGAAGGTCTCCAATTGCGACTTTGGCTGCGACATGTAACTGTAGAAGTAGTTGAAGTCGCCCAAGGATTGTGCCTTGAAGCGAGCATCGGCGTAGGCAGGGTCGAAACGCTTGTGGTGCTCGACGTAGACGAAGACGCCATGTTCCTTGGCTGCTGCGAGGAGGGATTGTTGGTGCTCAAGGGTCTTGACGGAAGGTTTGGTGACGAGGACATGGATTTTGCGCTCGATGGCGTAGAGGGCAATGGGGTAGTGGGTGGTATCGGGTGTGAAAATTGTAATGGCATCGCCGGGGGAGAGGGCGTCGATGGCGGTTTTGTAGGCTTCGGGATCGGTCTTGTCGTTGGCGGGGTAGGATTCGAAGGAGGTGTCAAGGCCGTTGTAGAATTCGGTGATGTTCTTGGTGAGATGTGCGCCTGACAGAAACATGTTAGTCCTGGACCCTGATCTATGATCTCCAATTGAAATGGAAACATCTTGCAAATGAAAAACTTACGGATTGCTGGAAATTTTCCTCCCGACGTTCCAACCATGGAGAGATTTCCGACCTTTCCCCGTCGTCTGAGATCAAATAGAGTCAATCCAACAACACCAACTTTCTTGTCGGAGCCGGAAGCACCACCACCAACAAAACCGGTGGTGTACTCTCCAGTTCCTACCATAAGAACATTGAGAGGCTTGACCGCAGTCTCGGTGACTGGAACTGTGGCCATTGTTGCGGTTTTAATTGCAATTGTATGTGTAGAATGTGAGGATGGAGGGGTATTGAGGGGTATTGAGGGGCAGGTTGGAAGGATTCGGAGGAGATAACTTTTCACAGGATGAACACAGATGAGAATGATAAAGATTGGAAGAAAGAGGAGAGAGGAGGGCGGAAGCTTGAAGTTAAGGGGAAAATAAGATCACTTGATGCAATCCTGGAGACGCGATGTTGCTGTTCATCCATTCCCTACTGCTGAGCTATCCATGCGGTCCCTGACGGAATAATGCAATCTTGAGGGGCAGTTTGGATGGCCGGATGAAACTGCGAGACAAATAATCCGGCGCCAAGCTGGAAATCAAGCCGTTTTCCGTGCCTGCGCTTCTCCAGTTCTCCAGTTCTCCTGATCTGGGCGTCTTCTAGATCGTACGGCTAGGCAAGGGAGGAGTTGTAGGAGGGGCCAGGTGTGTTGCTGATACATTGAAGTCTTCATCTCATTTTGTGAAGAAATGACCATGGTAAACGCCGGTTTACTTGTATGGAATTCCTATTCTCCCGTTGGCGCTTCACCCAAGACACCAGGCGCTGGCCGTCCAAGCTCTTGGTAAGGGTTGGCATTAATATATCCTCTGAAACGAGCATCTTTTCCACCTGTTGAAGGTGAGCCATTAAATGTCCTCATCGACCACTTCCTGGTCAACTTTTTGCATCTCCAAAATGCCCCGCCTCCGATAACAGGCTGTTCCCCTCCTTCCACGGCCTTCAGTGCAGCGCTTGGCACCCCACGCTGCAGATGGAGATCGGAGAACAACCGACTCGATGCTGGTTCGTGGAAAAACTCTGCCGCACGACACAACACGACGACCACGACCACCAGCTGGACCATGGAGCAGTCTATTCTAACCTAACAGAGAGAGTGCAAAGGAAATCAATCCGGGGTGGATTGCTTGACTGACCCTGTCTGCATCGAGGGACGACATCGCACACAACACCTGGGAAGAGAGTTGGTGAGAAATGCGAGAACTCGAGCAGCTGGAGTGGTGAAGAGACGAGCTCAACGAGGAGGGCATCGCCCACCTTTAACCTCGCCACGGCCAGCGACAATGTCAACAAACAACCCCTCCATCGCTCGCGTCAATTGCCTCCGCGTCCCCCGCTAAAACAGATGCTGCATGACACCAGAAACAGGTCCAAAGAAAACAAAGGGCCAAACAGGTCGGAATAAATAACTACTTTCTCTCGGACATCTTCCTTACCCCCCACTGCTGCTGGCTTGGGCTGCGGCTGCTGATACTATACTCTTTCAACTTCGGGAAATCTAGAGGATCGAGCGATCCACTTACATTTTCTCTTATACATCACGCTCCCAGTGGATAGACACCATCGTGGAGAGTTTCTTCTTCTAGACCCTTTCTGATTACAGCAGAGAATATTCCCGCTTTTCTCGGCACAGTTCTTCTCCTACTTGCTGACTTGCTCTCCCGAACATATATTCTTATACCGAGTCCTTCCCACGTTCCTCTTCAATCATCTTCCCTTCCTTTTCAATTCTCGTATACCCCTCCTCGAAAACTTACCCCTCCCCCACAAAATTAACACGAATACATACTCTCCCTCACAATGGCTGCAAACGGTTCAAATGGCACTGCTGCCACCCCCCGCCCTCTCCTCCCCGGCATTTACGCCCCAACAATGACCTTCTTTGACGACAAAACCGAAGATCTCGATATTGCCGCCATCAAACGCCATGCCATCCGCCTCGCTGAAGCCGGTCTCGTTGGTCTCGTCACAATGGGTTCCAACGGTGAAGCCGTCCATCTTACCAAGGAAGAAAAGTTCGCCGTCACAAAAGCCACCCGTGAGGCCCTCGATTCGGCTGGATTCACTCAAGTCCCAATCATTGTTGGTGCAACTGAGGGTTCAGTCCGCGGCACCATTGCCCTCATTCAAGAAGGTGCCGATGCCGGTGCCGAATATGTTTTGCTTCTCCCACCAAGTTATTTCCGCGGTTTGATGGACGAGGAGGCCGTATACAACTACTTTATCGAGGTGGCAGACAAGACTGCCCTTCCTTTGATCCTTTATAACTACCCTGGTGCCGTTGCTGGCATTGATATGGACTCCGACCTCCTCATCCGATTGGCGAAGCACCCCAAGATTATTGGCACAAAATTCACATGTGGTAACACTGGCAAGCTCACACGAGTGGCATTGGCTACCAACGCAAAGACCCCATTCCAAGAGGGATCCGGATATATGGCATTTGGAGGCATGTGCGATTTCACCGCCCAGACTCTCGTCTCTGGCGGTTCGGGTATCATCGCTGGTGGTGCAAACGTTATGCCAAAGACCTGTGTGGCAATTTGGAATCTTTATACTGAGGGCAAGAGGGATGAGGCATTTGCTATGCAGAAGGTGTTGAGCAAGGGCGATTGGGTTTTGACCAAGGCGGCCATTGCAGGAACCAAGAGCGCGATCCAGAGTTATTACGGATACGGTGGCCACCCAAGACGACCTTTGAAGAGACTGGATGAGGAGAAGGTTGCCGCCATTAAGGAGGGTATCGCTGAGGTTATGAAGTTGGAGCTTAGCTTGTAGATATTGGATATACATATCCTGTTTGTTGCATTTTCTTGCTTGCGGTTTTCCCCCGTTTCTGTCGAGTGTTTGGGCGGGATTCATAAATTTGGGCATTTGACTTGAGTTGAGGAGGCTTCCTCGAGAACGGTTATCAAGTAGTATTATGAATACATGATGTCCAATGTTGCTGGCAAAACCATGTCTTGGCACTGTGCTTCACTTCACCATCATTTGACCCAAGTGACAAGATATACTTCATCGACACAGGAACATGGCGAACTTACTGACTTCTCCCATTTCTAACAACATGATCCTCACATTTCATGAAGGAAAATAACAGAACCCCAATCACATACTGCGGATACCATCGGTCACGTGCACCACTTTCTTACGCCATTGAGGACTTTCTGATTGACGTACTTTACCAAATGAAGGACAAAAAGATGCCCTAGAAGTAAACACGCAATTGCCTCTATTGAGACCTATTCGCTGCACATTCAAGTGTAATCCGTCCAGTCCGTCCCACCAGCACGGGTGGCACAACATTTTCTTGGCACCTCGGCCCCTCCTCTCCTCTTCACGACTGCACCTGCACTATTCGAGGCTAAATGCACAGAGCTGATTGTAGACTAGCCTCAGGTACCAAAAGCTTGATATTCCCCACAGAGAGTGGGTGATTAAGTGTGGAGGAGGACCGGCGAAAAACAGTCCAAGTGCTAAGCGAGATCTCGTTTCGTGACTTTGGGGTTTTGTGGGGACGGCGGTATCTCGTCAGAGTTGAGATACAATGCTTTAAGACATTCTTTTGGTTTCTGATATACCGTAAACGAACTATGATTAGCGCGGTGGTATCATTTTACTGGTGATCAGAAAGTCTATGATAGCCAGACTCGTGAGCAGCAAGAATCTTTTGTACTCTCCGTGTAGGCAAAACTCTCAGGACTCGATTTACAGTTTACACTCCACTCAACTAATTTTAATTAAAGAATTGGATTGCATCAATGAACCTGGCCTGTACGCAGTGGCTTTCATGTGCTAAGTTGGGCTGATACTGAGTGCATACCACGTGACTAATACGTACAACATCGCGCTGTGCGAAACTTCTTGCTAACTCCAGATCAAAGCCAATGAGGAGTTCACAAAGCTTCGATCCCTCTCAAGGTTCAAGCTCAAGCTATAAAAAAATATCCCAAATCCTGTGAAAGTCACAACATTTCTTGACTCGCAACCCCACAAACCCACCCCGCGCTCAAGCCCCATTTTTATGGTGGTGTTCACGCGGCGGGTTGTGCGCGGGAACATCTCCGACGTCTTTTTGAAACAGCAACTTCCGTCTTTCCATCAACAATCGCAGCACCGGAAGCCTGCCCGCGTCGCTGACTTTATCCAACAACTGTCGAATACTTCTTCATTCGGAATGAAACGTGCACGTTACGATGATAATCTGCGAGATATTGCTCCTAATCATGTGACGTCCAATAACAACAATGATGGAGATGAGATGGCAAGGGCTTCCCCAAGGCCAGTGAAGGTGTCAAAAAAGGTTCATGCTTGTACGTTATTCTATTGCATCGGAAGTTTCGTTTATCACAGATGAATCAAATATCAAGTTCACATACTGACATCGTCATGGTTCTCAAGGTACGGAATGTCAGACGCGGAAGAGCAAATGCGATCTTCCAACTGATGGATCTTCGGCGACATGCACCAGATGCATCAAAAAGAATCTGAAATGCGTCGTAAACAAAAGCCTTCAGTCGATTCTTTCGGATGAAGCAGAGCAAGTACCACCAAATGGTCCTTTGTAATCGACTAATTGAGGAATAGATGGAAGGCCAACATGAAAAGGACAACTGATCAATTACAGCAGAAGTCTCAACAAATGGAGAAGGCTCTTGCTGCGGTTCTTCGCGATCTTGACTTGCCAGATCTGGACTCCTTTGCAACGAACGAAGATCCACACCCAATTCAAGTAGCTCATCCTCATCCAGCACAACCGGACTTCCAAAAACCCCAAGTTCCAATTCCCAATGTAGAGCATGCAAGTCCGATCAAAAGTGCTACTCGCCCCTCCGGACAAACTCCAAGATCCATGGCCATGACACGGGAGAACTCGAATGAGCCAGAAGGCGTCAACGATGATAATGGCACATTAGTTGGTGCACCTATGGGAGCCTTGTATGAAGTTACAAAACTTCGACATTTGCGAGGAAATCCACTGGCGCAGCCCGCTGTCAATATGATGCTCGAGAATGATTTCATATCGAATGGGAAAATAAGCGAGGCGGAGGCCCAGCATCTCTTTGACACGTTTGGCAGATCCTTAAATCATTACCTGTGGGGAGGTATTGCTCTCGTTCATTCAGATTTGACTGCCGTTCGTCGCTCCTCGTCGTTGCTTCTGGCTGCTATTCTGGCTGTTTCGGCATTGCATATCCCTGAGAAGACGGATACGTTTGAGATATGCTACTCGGAGCTGTTGAGTCTTGTTTCAAGCTCCATGTTGGAATTTTACCATACCCTCGATGGAGTTCGCGGACTTTGTATCGGAGCGTTCTGGTTGAGTGACTTGAGTTGTGAGTTCTGTTTTGAATGCAAAACTACGAAAAGAAACACTGATTCACGTATAGGGAAACTTTCGGGACATGCCATTCGCATCGCCACAGAACTTAACCTGCACCAGAGCTATGCACGAGCTATTAGAGGTGCCTCGGAACATATCGAAGGCGCTCGACTTTGGTATTTCCTCTACGTGTGCGATCATCATTTCAGCATCTCCTACGGCCGACCACCGTTAATCCATGAGGACGCCGCCATGGTCGGACATGAAAAATATCTGCAGCTGCCCGAGATTACCGAAGCGGATTTTCGACTGCACAGCAATGTTTCGATCTTCATTATTCTCTCAAAAGTTTACTACACTTTCGGGCCGAATGTTGAGTTTCTTGTTGACGAGGATGAATTAGCGATGTTACGAAAATACAATGGGGATTTAGAGGGGTGGAGATTGAGATGGGAGACCCAATTAGGTATATCTCTTCCCCTGTCGTTGATACGACAAACAACTAATTATTTTTGAGCTCCAAATCCATTCATCTCAAATTACCCCGCGAAAGGTATACTCCTCCACTACAACTTCGCCAAATTACAACTGAACGCGCTCTCTCTCCGCGGCATTCAAGAACTCGTGTCACAAGAGCTCTCATCAGCACGCCGAGGGTACGCAAATCAGGCAATATCATCCGCCATGGCAATCCTCCAGCAGGTCATCACGCAGCCCGAGATCAGAGATGGTCTCAATGGTATCCCACTCTATCTACACACAATGATCACCTTCGCCGCCGCCTTCCTCCTCAAAGTCCAGAAAAAATGGAAGACCCTCCGCCTGGGAACAGATAGCATACTCATCCGCAATCTTGTCGAGCAAGTCATCGATTTACTCAACAACGTCAAAGCCAACGAACGACATTTAGCCTATCACATCGCTAACGGTCTGACCAAGATGTTGAATCGTGCCGAGGAGAGTGTGGATGATGCTGAAGCTATCCCCGGCCCGGATGCGGATCATACTTTTCAGATTTCGGCGTTGAATGATTTTTCCAACTTTGGGATGTTGAGGGATGGGAGTATGGATATGTTTGATGAGCGGTATTTTCCTTTGGGGTTCTTTGGTGTTACGCCGATTAGTTGGCCTGGGCAGCATACCCAACAGCAGCAGTGGAACAATCCTGGCTGAGGTGTTTGCGCCTACGGGCTTGATGTACATACAGTACAGCAAAATGTATGGCTAAAAGTTTCGATCGTGTCACAGCATTTTGCATTTCTAAGGTGTCGCCTGAACTGAGATCTGGCTTGGTAACAACAGCTTATTTGTTTGATTAAGGGAGTACATTCTTTGGAGTTTGACAATCTATTCTATGTCTATTCTAAGTCTAATTCACGCAGCAGAAATCTACACCCATACGCCATGTGTATCATATAAGCCGCATGGTAACCTACTACCTGTTACCTCGCCCCAATTATCGATTTTGACACAAGGTCTATCACTTTATTTCTTCAACCTATCCACTCTCGCCATCATAGTCAACATATCCAACAGCCTCGATGAATACGCCCATTCGTTATCATACCAAGCCAAAATCTTGAAGAACTACCAAAAGTTAGCCTGACGGAGATTCAAGACGGGAAGCACAGAATCGCAACGTTACCTTCGAATTCAACTCCACGCAAGCCTTCGCATCTACCACACAGCTGTATGGATTCCCTTGGAAATCGCAACTGACCAACTCATCATGCTCAACTGCCAAGACACCTTTGAGTGGTCCCTCGGCGGCCAACTCCAACTGTGTCATGATCTCAGCCAGCGAGGTTTCATGTTCCAGGTTTAAAGTCAAATCGATGAGAGAGACATTATTCCTATCAATGAGTGAGTAAATATCCGCTGGCCATAACTCAAAGAACTGAGGTAGATACTAACGTTGGAACTCTCAAAGATATGCCTGTCAACTTCCCAGTTAAAGCAGGTAAAACTGTCGAAATAGCCTTCGCCGCACCCGTCGTGGTCGGGATGACATTCCCGAGCACAGCTCTTCCAGCTCTCCTATCTCGCTTACTGTACCCATCAAGAACATGTTGCGATCTTGTCGAAGCATGAACCGTAGTCATCAAACCCTGCACAATACCGAACTTATCATCCAAGACTTTCGCCAACGGAGCAAGACAGTTTGTCGTACAACTCGCGCATGAGATCACCTCTGGGGGATTATCAACAGGGTACTGAGAAGTATTAACCCCACACACAAAAGTAGGCGCATCTTTACTTGGTGCAGAGATAAGCACTCTCTTCGCACCAGCATGATCAACATGCAAACGCGCTAGTTCGGTGGTGGTGAACTTCCCCGTGCTCTCAACGATATATTCTGCGCCGAGGGCTTTCCAGTCGAGGAGCTTGGGGTCACGTTGGGAGGTTAGATGAACGAGATTACCCCGCACTGAGAGCGTATTTGCGTCAACGGCGAAGATGTCCTTGGCTTTGATGCTGGTGTTGCGGGAGAGGGGGCCGTGGGTGGAGTCGAAGAGGATTTGGTGGATTATGTCGTCAATTGAGGCGCAGGTGTGATTGATTGCTACGACCCGGATGTTGGTGCGGGAGAGGGAGTTGCGGAATGTGATGCGGCCTGATATAAAACCCAAGAGTTAGGGATTACAACAATGCCAAGGTGGATCGAGGAGGTCACTGACCTATTCTTCCCCATCCATTGATTCCTACCTTCACAATATCTGTCCCAGAAGTCTCCACGAAAGAGACCGAGAGGACATCCTCGGCTTGAATACTTGCAGCTGGAGCCATTGTTTTAAGATTTTAATTCGTTGATGAAGTGTTACACAAGCAAAGAGAAGTATGCGTGGTACATGCAGAAGCAAAAAATAACGGGGGCATTACCAGCAGATATAGTAGTGTCAACATAGGGATTTGTTCCGGTTTCTACCTATTACCGCTTGGCGAAAACAGACATTATCAAAGTACCCGCTATACTGTTCTCCATCTCTCGCTACAATTGGCGGAGACAGGACCGTTTGGAGTTAAGCGAATTGCGGGGGTTGACCGGTCGGGAACAATTGCGATTGTTGTCGGCGTACTTTCCGCGTCCAATCAGTGGAGGAGGGGTGGTGTACCGACAGTTCAAGCCTCTCAAACCTTGTAGTATCTGTTGATGTTGAAGTTCGCCGTGAAGACCGCTGTCATGGACTTTCCTCCGACTCAGCTGGGGGATGATCTGATTCAATTCAGAGAGGAGCTCATACTTATTTCACAGTATTTATATCCCCAACATTTCCACCCCAGATGATTTCCCCAGACCCCAGATCTCCGTCTCCATTACTCCCAGTGTCCAGATCAATCATCCAAAAAAAACCGAAAAAACCTCGAACGTTTTTCGACCTCCTACTGCTTTCGCTAGCGCTACAACGACTTCTCCAGATATAGAACGACCTGCACTGTCAACCACCATCATGGCCGACTCCAAGGTCACTCCTACCAAGCCTATTTCTCTCCAAGCAACCAGATCCGAAATCGAGGATTCCAAAGTCCCAGCCAATACTCTCAAGGGTGTTCCAGCTGACAAACAAGAGCTCTACCTGTCGTTCGCTGCCAGAGACCCCGAATGGCGTGCCTACCATGATAAGAAGCTTCTCCGCAAAGTCGATATGCGACTACTACCCTGTCTGGTCATCATGTATCTTCTCAATTTCCTCGACAGGAGCAATCTCGCTCAAGCACGACTTGGCTCGCTTGAAGCAGATCTGAACATGTCTGGCACAGATTTCAACTTGGCTAC
>JBAMDN010000813.1:0-16860 GCA_037074945.1 Tetracladium marchalianum | reverse complement strand
AATAGGTAGGTAGGTGGGTGGTTAAACCATCACCAAGCGAGATTTCTTGGAGAGCTTTGGTGGGGACGTGGGTTCCAACTTGCACTGGTCTATTGATCTCACAACCACACAATCATGCCGAACGAGGGCGCATTCTCCCGTCACAGATTATGGCCCTCAGTCGACGAGACATAGCACTCGCCTGTATCGCCTCTTTTATAGCTTGGGGTTATGCCGTTAATTGGGTTCCAAGCTTGCGCTGGGCAGGATACGCTTTTGGTGTCGGGCTCGTGCTGCCAGTACTAGGTTTGATTGCGCTCCTGGGCCTCACCTCGAGAGGAAGTCAGTACGTGCAAAGACACAGCGTGCGCCGTCCTAAGGGTGCGAAATTTCTTGCCGCGAGCGTGTGGAAGGACGATGTAAAAGCGTTGCAAACACGACAGGCCTACGAGAAGCAACCCCTCTATCCCGAATCCTTCATCGTCTCCAGCGCACTGGACGAGCTGCTCGACCTTATCGTGCGAGACTTTGTCAACTCTTGGTACTCGAATATTAGCAAGAACCCCGCCTTCTCAAATGAGGTGGACAAAACTATCAGGCTGGCTTTGGCCAGTCTGCGCGACCGGATATTGGGAGTGGACTTGACGGAGGTGGTCACGACTCGGATCGTTCCTATTCTCACAGCACATTTTAGAGACTTCTACGAGGCGGAAAGGGCGATTAGGGGGAAGAACTTGAATAGGAGTGTCACGGAATCAGAGGAGCTGGATTTGGCTATTGCTGCGAAATACAAGGAGGGAAAACTACACCCAGCAGCATCGCTCGCATACTCAGATACAAAGATGGTACAGCAGGAGTACTTACGGAAGTTAGTGAAGGAGATTTTGCCCAGCCTACTGCCCGACAATGTTATTGGGAGTCGCGCTGTGGGAATAATTATAAGAGAGCTAGTCTCGTGCGCAGTACTTTCACCAGTGATGCAGATGTTGTCAGATCCGGATACGTGGAATCAAATCATGGAGGCATATGTATGGTTTTATTCTTTTGTGATGATGGGGAAGTGCTGACCACCTATAGGGACGAACAATGTTGCAAGACCGCTCGACCGTCCGAAAGTTACGAGCAGCGCTCGACGAGCATGCTTCGCCAGTACCAAAGTCAAAACGAGTTTCCTTTCCAAGACTGTTTCCAGGAGATAATGAAAGGAAGTTTGAGAAATTCATCAGAGCCACCCGGAAAGTCAACAACCTGTCAGATGCACGCCGTTTTAGAAGCGAAGTATCCAGTCAATTGAAGAGAGATGCTCTGCAGCTAGACCAAGATCCTACCTACTTACGCCGTCTGGACATCGGAAAGAAGATCCTAGATCAGAGAGTCAATCAACTTGCTTCTGGCAGTGAACGCAATATGCCAGTACAGAGCTCTGCTGCAACAAATGGCACTTCGGGCCTTGAAAACGCCTCACTTGTTGATCTACTTCATGATCCTTCTGGGCTTTCATTTTTTATGGAATACATGGACCGGCAAGACTTGATGCCAATGGTTCAGTTCTGGATAGTGGTGGATGGATTTCGCAATCCACTTGAGGATGATAATGCGGAGGAGGATGAGATTCCGACTACCCTTGCTCCATGGACAGAAGTCGACAGAACGGATCTTGCTCAAATTAACGAAGCATACCTGTATAAACCCGAGCTTAGGGTGCCGGAATCATCTCGCAAATTAGTCAGGGAATTTCTAGAAGCGGGAAGCAAAGCTACTCCGAAACAATTTTTCTTTGCTCGACGTGCTATTCTACGAGCACAAACTTCTGCGTTGGAATTCATGCAAGACAGACACTTCCAAGGCTTCAAAAAATCCGAGCTCTTTTACAAGTGCATTGTTTCTCAGGAGGCCTCGAAAGTTCAGCCTGTAATTCCTCCGTCGCCCGTCGCTCCTTCGAAAATGGAAACTTTGCACAAGCCCTCGATGCCACCTCGGGCTAGTTCTGCTCAAGCCTTGAAGCCTACGCCTATGATACGACCTTCGGCTAAAATAATCCCTAGAAGAGGTGACCTCCGACGAGCAGTTGTTTCTTCAACTGATTTAGTTGCATCTGGTCAACGACGATCTATAGACGAAGCGAATGGCGCACCCTTGTTTGACGATGATGATATTGACAGCGAGGCAATGAATAGCTCTATTCAAAGCCTCCTTGACCCTGAACTCGAAAGCACGGAACCCGACACGACTGTTGTGGAAGCAATGGAGGTTGCTTTGAACAACATCATGGAAGATAAGCCTGATGTGGAAGATCTGCGAAAATCACTTTTCGGGGACGAGTCGCCAGAGTCGCCCTCTGCAAGCGTTATTTCACCTGGTGGTAATTCAACAAGAAGTTCCATTGACCACCAGCGGTCAGATTTGTTTGGGACAAAGACTGAGAAGACGGAACGGCCGAATCTCGCGTCACTGGGACTTGTCAATACTTCCTCAAGAATCGGTGTGTTCACCGATGATGACCTATTCCCAGATGAGGCAAAGTTTATTCAAGATGAACATGATGATCCTGATGAAGACAAGGAGCTGGACGATGATGAAAACGTGCACGAGGCTGCACCTGGTGACCTCGGATTAGCTGAAGCAATTACCGCTCTTACTACCGACATTGACCGTCTGATAGCCCAGGATGCAATTGTTGACTCGCTCACAAGAAAAGCGGAGCTCACCAACAATGTCGCTGAGTTGCGAATTTTGAAGAAATCAAAAGCCAGTCTGCAACGAGAGATCCGGCGCAAAGAGCTGCAACGTCAGCAGTACGTGGTTCAAGAAAGTGACAATAGTCTCTATGGCCGATCAACCATTAAAATCAAATCTATTACCTCCGGGAAAGGTGATGATGGGCAATCATTTGTTATTTATGTCATTGAAGTTCAAAGGAAGGCAGGCGAACAAATGCCTGCTGCGACGTGGACAATATCTCGTCGATATAGCGAATTTCACGATCTTCACCAACGACTGAGATTGAGGTATCCTTCGGTACGCAACCTCGACTTTCCTCGCAGAAGAATGGTTATGAAGTTTCAAGCCGAATTCCTGAAGAAGCGAAGAGATGCACTTGAGAATTATCTCCGAAATATCCTTCTCCTGCCAGAAGTGTGCCGCAGTCGAGAACTCCGAGCATTTTTGTCACAAAGTATGATCGCTCCTGGAATCGATACGGAACTCGATCCAGAGGATAGGAAGGATATGATAACACGATTCTACAATTCGGTCACCGACGGCATGGAAGATATTCTTGGCAACATTCCAGTCCTTGATCAGTTATCTGTAGCAGGTCAAAATCTCATCTCGGCTGCAACCAGTCAGTTGATCACAATGCCAGCAGCAATCAGCGAGGATCCAGTCTCCATTGCCGAGGCAGAAGCTGAGTTGAACGCTTTCGAGGATCGAGAATTGGAGCCCTTCGTCAAACCTATCTGCGACATTTTCCTAGAAGTATTCGAACTTAATCATGGAAACAACTGGCTACGAGGACGAGCCGTAGTTGTGGTATTACATCAATTGCTTGGAGGTACAATTGAGCGAAAAGTTCGAGATAATGTCAAGGGCCTAGTCTCCGAAGAAGCTTTGATCAAATACATCAACCTTCTCAAAGACGCCATGTGGCCCGGAGGAGAGAAGAAGAAAGAAGGAAAACCACGAACACATCAAGAGAAATCCAAAAGTCGGACCGAGGCTAGTTTGATGCTCGCAACCCTCGTTCCGGACCTAGCTGCGAGCGTAGTTGGCAGAGTAAATGCTCAAGCCGCAAGTAGGAGGATATTCGCTACTTTCAATAATCCTCGCTTAAAGTAAGTTTTCTTTCTCCACGCTGCGTTCTCCATCATGTCTACTATACTAACAAACCACATAGTGCTCATCTAGCTTTCACTCTGGTAGATGAGATTCTTGATGTACTTTTCGAAGATATTCGCACATAAAGCATTGGTTCTTTGCAAAGGTTTAGCATTGGCGTTTTGGTAGTGTGGCTTCGCAATTGGGCATGCATTTCTCGGGCGTTGAACGAAGGCTTTGTCTTGTTTTGAGTCGTATGCAGAGTTCCGAACGCTTGATGGGTAATGGACACGAGTATGGCACATAGAATCCTAATACCTATTCCGTTCTCGAAGGGATACCTTCACGATTGGGTTTCTGCCGTGAGAAGTCTTTCTGTTCGGCAGCTATTCATCAGAAAAGGAAGTATTCACAGTATTCCTCATTGGAACCTTTTATCCTCTACACGAAATTTTCTACTTCACCATATAATTCCACATTTTGATTTGCTTGATTTTGATGGGTACTGTAGCTCTCAACCTAAGCCTTGCCAAGTATCTAACATCATCGGCTTGGCAAACCACAAGGCTACGTAATTCAACTACGCCTTCGAAATACATCCCACCTCACTTCAATTCCACCATTCTACTTAACCACCACCAACAAAATGGACGCCAAATCCTCAACATACACCTCGTCCACTTTCCCCTCCACCACATCCAGCATCTCCCTCTCCTCCACGCCTCCAACATCCCTCTACCCCACGTCAACCTCCACCAACCCCTCCAAACCCACCACGGACCCAACATCCTCCTCATCAACAACAACAACCACATTCTCCTTCCCCCACCACCACTCCTTTCCCCCATTCTACACCCTCCAACCAACCTCCTCCACCCTCCACGCGCAACTCCAAAAATGGTCTTCCATAATTCTCTCCTACCACCGCTTTCACAAACTCACAAAACTCTCTATCTCCAATGTGCTGGACACGGAATTATTCTATAATCGTAGAATTGGGAAGAGGTTGGATGAGAAGGGTGTGAGGGAGGTTTTGGCGTTTATGAATAAGGAGGGGAGGGTTGAGTGGGTGAGTGCTAGTGGAGGAGGGCAAGGGGGAGGAGGTGGGAAAGTGTGGGATAAGAATACGGGGGATGTTTGTTGGGTGTGGTGGAGGAGTGTGGAGGAGTGGGGGGCTTTGATTGAGGGCTGGGTATGTTATTTTTCATATTGTTTCCTCTGGGAGGAGTAGATTATGTGTGGTTGAAAATGTAAAGCTAATGTGTATGGGTGGATTTTAGGTCGATGAGACTGGACAGAAAAATACGGTTTTGACCCTGTATGAGTTGACAGAGAGTGATTCCACGATTGGTCAAGGTACGTTTATCTGAAGAATATAGCAAGGGATCATGGATGGCTGATTTCTGGCGGTAGACTTCCATGGCATTGATCCGGAGTTGTTGCAGAAGGCTTTGAGTATATTAGTAAAGAGGGGCAAGGCACAGATCTTTGGCCAAGAAGACTCACAGGGTGTGAAGTTCTTCTGAACGGAAATCGCGAGAAACATGCATTGAGAATGTGGTAGCAAGCATACGTGCTAGAGGCGTTGGGGTTTTAGCGAGTCAAGAATCACAGCATTTGGAGGAGCTTTGAGTTTAGATGATATATGTTACATCTCTCGCTTTCGTTCAACTAATTATGGAATGCATCGAACGATTTCTGTTGACATCGTAAATAGATTTGATTTTCCTTTTCATGCTGACAGGGTATTTAACACTTCCCCATTTCCCATTTACTACCAAAAAGTGCTATATCATAAAATCCGCCCCAAAAACAAAGTTGCCCCCACTAGCTCTCTTGGTTGGCTGCCAGAAAGTCATCGCTCCACTTGTTCTGCTGAGATAACGAAACATCCAAAAGCCATTCCGTCGAAACGACTCTAGGAATCATGTTGCCCTCCTCCGCCATTTCAGTGAATTTTGACCAAAGTTTCTTCTCTGCTGGTTGAAATCCCGTGATGAGATACACAGGTTCTGCTGGTCCAGTATCCTCCTCTGCAGTAGTCTTTTTGATAACTGGCCTTCCAGTATAGATTCCAAATAATCCACCATTCACCTCTACAATCGACTTGTAAGTCTCGGGGCCATTGGGGATTTCTTTCGTTGTGTATACCGCCACGCCTGCAAGAAGATGCCGCTGATTTTTCTTGGCTCGAAGTAGAATGTCTTTCAGCTTGTATCCAAACTTCTTTTCATTAGCGCGGTCTTGAAGGATAAACTTAGCCGGGTCTGGCATCTCCTTTTGTTTTGCAGATGTACAGGCCTCAATAAAGTCGGTGGAAAGTATGACAGGAGCACTGGCAAGAGCACACAAAAACTTCTGTGTCCGAACCATAGCCGGTGCGGCAAGGTGAGTGCATTTTGTGTTGTTCGCCTCAATGTTGATGCCGAGTTCTCTTAATTTTTTCTGTAAAAACAAGACTTAGTATTTTCACTGCGGTCCAGAAAGCAAAATGAAAACACTGTCGCAAATCATACGAAACAGCATCTAGCTGAGATGCATGCAAGAAACACCAAGATGATAGAACAAAGAAACGAACCTTATCATTTTCCTCTTTGACTATGTTGCCAACCCAAGGTTTGTGACCAGTGATCAGCAATCTCATCGTCACAGCGGGCAATCCGTGTGCAGTCTTCTGGCGTTTATTTGGCGTATCGATTTCTTCCTCATTTTCTGAAACTTCATCGGTTGCTGGCTTGGGAATTGGACTTGATCCCTTTTCAAGCGAACGCTGTCTCTCAATATTACTCGCAGCCCGCTCTCCACCCCAGACAGAACCTTTACGCTTCTTCTCCTTCTCGTACAGCATTATATCTGGAGCAAGGCCATGAAGCCTACTTAATGCTTTGTCCTTGGCAGAGCGACTCGCTGTTGAGGGTGTATCGTTTTCCTTTCCGGCACTGACCCGGCGATTTGGAGCTGGAGTTCTAACTTCGGCAGATGGAGTAGACTTCGTTTTCCGGCTCTGGGTTGGAACTTTCGCTTCGGCTTCCACTGCATCTTCGGGCATCGCAGAAACATCTCCATTCGATTTTCGCAAGGAGTTCCTGTCCTTTTCTTTCATAACATTTCGGCGGACAGGTTTAGGGTCATCAGGTCTTGGTGTCGGATCTCTAGGGAAGTAAATCTCCTCAAGTAATTCCGCATCGAACTGGGTTTTTCCAATGACTTCCCCGAGGTTAGTGCGAGGCGGGAAATGTGTATAGCGAGGGTTTGTCAATGGTTGCATCTTGCATTTTGCAAAACTCTCTTCGATCCAAAGATGATTGATCATAGGAATGCCCCAGTCTTCTGCTGCCGCGCATTTCTGGCTGTTGTTTCGAAGGGCGCTGATCAAATGGGTATTCTCTTCCTTCATATTCTTCGTGAATTGTCCACCGGCTGCAACGACCAAATTTTCCAGGTATGTTCTCGCTTCGCCACCATAGTTGGATAGAGTTACTCTTGTTCCACCAAATCCTTCAATTCCGCCTTTGGGCAATGGATAGTGAAGGAGTCTACGCAGGGGCGATGTCCACTGGTTGTTGGTGATCAAGTGGAAGAGCCAGGACAGGTTCCCAACGTCAATTCCAGAACGAGAAGCAATAACGTAATTTCTGCCTTCGCGCCATTGGCAGACGAACATATCAGCGTCGTAAACCGATTTTGTCACCGATCCACCTCCACTTTCAATCAGGGTCTCGAGAATACCTCGCAATCGGCTGCTGATCTCCAGATCTTCAGAAAGCCTAAGTTTCTTACCTTTGAAAACATCCAGTTGTCTGAATTGGTTGGCGATTCGATCTAGTTTGGAAGGGTCTGGGTTTGGAGAATCAGCTCCACTCATATGATTTGTGTTTGGCATTTCCACGGTGTCTTCTGGTTTCATACGCAAGATCTCTGGGTCTGGGAGTATGTAGGGCTGTTCATCTATCTTCTTGCCCAACTTTAAACAATCATCAAACCTAATGATCGTCAGCTGCTTCCCTAGTACATACCAATATCACATACCAGTGGGGCAATACGATCTTGCATTTGAGACGCCGGGCTTGTGCCTCCACACATTTTGGATGTTCCATAGTGAGTGCGCATATGTGTGTAGTCATCTTTGACAAGCTGTTGGCTTCCATGCCACCCATCGCCAGAACCGCCCCAATGATCGCATCTTTGTCACCAGTCGGAATATCAGCACAGGACACCGTCACATTCGAGAAGATGAGGTTCGGGTCTGGTGTATAGGGTCGAAATTGCGCAGTCTTATTCCTCAGTAAAGATTGTGTGATCCATGACGTTGTAACAACCGGTATCATATGAAGCCTCGCCTCTGTGTATTGGGGGAAATCGCTGGTCGCAGAGATGATAATAGTAGCATGTTCGATGTCAAGCTTGCCGTCTTTAATATCGAGCACTTCTCCGCCGTGCTTCTCTAGACTTGGGCACAACTAACTCTGTCAACACTGTCTCTGGGATGTGTAGTATTTACTTACTTCCTCCGCCTGTGTTTTTGTAAGGTCTCGAGTGATCACAAATCCGAACACACAGTCCGCAAAGAGCGCATCCTTCTCAGCCTCCATGATACTTGTTCCAAGAATTTTCAAGATATGCTGTCGCTTTCAATCTTGAATGTTGCTGTGTGTAGGGTTGGAGTGTCACTGCACATGCTGTGATTTTACCATGGAAATGTTGTTTCGCCTCGTCGCGATCGCGTCGGACGCGACTGCCTGTGGGCAAGGTCACGTGAGCGTTTTACTGTATTTAGCTCCACTTTACTTCATCGACGACTGCGGCGGCCGCCTGCTTACCTCAACCCAGACAAGCAACTTTTCATGTCGATTTCTTGAGATATCTCTGTTCAAGTTCCTCTACTTTGTATCTATCTTTCAAACATCATATAGTATAGTACGGATCATGCCAATTAATTCAAGTCCAATGCTTTCGCCAAGATTTTCAGATGGACCTCGGCTAAGGTGATAGATAGCCCTCAAGTACCGAACCGTTGCGTTCATGGTTGGGAATCTGTAATGCAAGACCTGTAATAGAATAGCACGTCGTCACTCAAATAATCGCACAGATTTTAAATCTCTCGAGGGATCACAATATTTTATAGCAAGATTCGCTCATCAACAGCAAGCTTCTTCTCCCAACTTTTTGGAACAATCAAACGAAAGCTTCTAGGGTCAAGTCGGCGACAACTTCTCCGGCAGTCAATATGTCATCAGTTTTTAAGATTGAAGAGCATGTTTTAGACTGTCAACACATTAGAGAATATGCAAGAGCGACCTCCACGTCTCAAGAGGATGTTTTGAAGCTCTCCATCAAACAATACACGCCCCTAGACAATATCAATCCCGAAGAAGGAGATATTACGATCATTGGAGCACACGCGAATGCTTTCCCAAAAGTAAGTCAAAATTTCGCAGATTAAAGTATAGTCACTAAGGTATAATTACAGGAGCTCTATGAGCCATTGTGGGAAGATCTACTCGCTTGCTCAAGAGAGAATGGGTTCAAGATTCGAAGCATCTGGATTGCAGACGTAGCACAACAAGGAGCTAGCGGTGTACTCAATGAGCATCTCCTAGGGAATGATCGTAGGTTTATGTCACTGTATTCAACCGAAATTCTAACAGTCGTCTAGCTGGTTGGAATGATCATGCTCGTGATCTCCTACACATGGTTAATCATTTTCGGATGCCCATGCCAATAGTTGGTATCGGCCATTCATATGGTGGGGCGGCTCTCTGCAACCTCTCTTTCATGCACCCACGACTCCTTACAAGCGTCATACTACTAGATCCTGTCATTCAAATTCATTCTACGGCACCTACTGGACCAAATCCAGCCCAGGCATCAGCTTTCCGAAGAGACTTTTGGCCATCACGCTCAGAAGCCGAGGCAGCTTTCCGAAAGCAGAAATTCTACAAGTCTTGGGATGAACGAGTTTTCGATCGGTGGTGCAGATATGGAATTAGAGAAACTCGTCGATCTCCACAAGATAATGGAGTCACATTGACAACAACCAAGGATCAAGAATGTTTTACTTTTTTGAGGCCAAGCTGGGAAGCATTTTCTGAAGATGGAAAAACTCTACTGTGGCCTGAATTGGTCCCCGATATGAACAAAGCCAACAAACTTCTCTTCCCTTTCTATCGTCCTGAGCCACCAAATACGCTTGCACGACTGCCAGAACTTCGTTGTAGCGCACTTTATATTTTCGGTAGCACGAGCCCTATGTCTGATGAATCCTCTCGGAAGACAAAAATGGAATTAACGGGAATAGGTCTTGGAGGGAGTGGGGGAGCAAAAGAAGGACGGGTGAAAGAGGTCGTGTTAGAAGGGGTTGGGCATCTAGTTGCAATGGAGGCAACTCAAAAATGCGCCGAAGCTGCCGCCCCTTGGATAAGTCAAGAGTTGAAGAGGTTTGAAGAGGACAAGAAATTATACGTGGAATGGACTCGGAAAAGCTTGGCGGAAAAGCAGACATTGTCTGATGAGTGGAAGCAGCGAATTGGTGGCCCTTTACGACCACCCAAAAGTAAGATATGAGTCTGAGATCAGCGGGTGTTCTGAGAATCATAGACAAAGACATACGGAACAAGATGTCCGCGATTGGAACATTGTAAGTGGGATGAAATCGAGATTCGTACTCTATCTATCCCAAAGGCATAAAGAAGATCGATTTCTTTTTTTCCCAACCATTGATGTATTGTTTTTGTCGCCTGACTATTACACATTTCAAAGGGCAACCCGTTTAACAATCATTTCCGTCCTTGATCTCGAGAGCTGAATGAACCTCAAGGCGGCGATCAAAACCTCAAAAAAGGCAGTGGGACCCGTCGATGCCTCCGGCCGGCACGCGCTAAGTATCGTGAACTGGCATTCTGCTCGACTCCCTGTCGATAAAACCTTCGGCCAACGCACGCCAAGTATCGTGACCATGTCTCTTGTCGACCTCAGATTGGCACCTCCAAAAGAAATGCCGGTAACCATCCAATCTCCGTACATCTCTTGGCTTTTTCTTCCTTTTTGCGTTATTGAAATTCCCGTGCATCGACTATGCTTCATATATCCTTCAGCGAATTGGTCTCGTGTTCTCATACACAAAACGAATTCAAATTGTCTGCAGGGTCGCAGTATTGTCCTTTCCAAGTTCAATGATCCCCATCACCGCCTCTAAGATCTAGAGCCTCTCGGTTGTCAGCCATTCCGTAAGTAAAGAGCAAAAGTAAATGCAGAACAACATGAATTGGCTACCCATGCAATAATCCCAGACACACACCGACTTCCAAATTATTCTTTCTTCGATGATCGTGAAGTCAATTCTAGTTGAATTCAGCAAATGAATGGACTGCTGAAGTAAATTTAAGGTTTACACCCCGATGCCAGAAGCCGTGGGTTACACTACTACTGTTTTACCCAATTGTGGGATCAAAATTTGTCCGTTTATCTCTGCAGTACGGAGGTAACGTGAACTGCTGCTCGGGTATGGTCACATCGTTGAAGCACCCATGCATGCTTTTTGTGGTTCTCGTTCATAGAACATACTACCGTCAGGCCTCATGACCTAGCCAGGTACTCACGGGATGGCTTCCATCGGAATCCTATCTCAACACCGAAATGCTGGGCTTTATTGACAGCGCTTCAAAATCCTCATCATTTCAATTTCCTTTCCATGTACCTTGCGGTGCTGGACATCCAGGACGCCTCCTACGCCATGGGGCACCATATTTGATCGAGTCGCACATCTCTGGGTAGATCGATGCCAACGGCCAAATGATTTATCGGAATCGAATAAAACAACCAGAGCCCTCAAGCCACGCACGCCAAATCCGACGCTTTCACCGCCCAAGGTACTGCTTTCTTTTTTTTTGAGGCTGCCTGCATACTGCTGTACCTGTCGCCTGTCGCCTGTCGCCCGACCACTTGGAAAAGTTTAAAGAATTCTGTCGAAGGATCACGGTGCAGTGAAACCCGAGATGGAAGCTTGGCCTCTCCAATTTGTTGCTCGACTACGCTCGAGTACGAACCATTCTTACCAGACCATGGACGATCGATGAATGGCCATGCAAGGCCAGGATGTGATTTTGCGTCTACCGCGCTTTCCCTTACAACAGGCCCTTTCAATTGAATCCAGGCGGTAAGTCCAGGTGATACCGCGAAAGCCGCAACATGGGGCAAGGAGGAGATTGGGGGTGGAGTCAACAGGAGTTTGTTCTGAGCTGAGTCCGCAGTGTGGTCCCACGCCACCTTGCTAGTGGCTGTCTCAAGTTTCCAAGATCCACGATCTCTCAATATCAACATGTCCTCCCATCGCGCGATAACCGCGTGTAACCATAGTGACGCAGCTTCCGACACAATGCACACAAGCTCTACGAATTAGTGAATAAACACCGATTCTTGGTGCTACAGAGATCCAATTTCATTGCACGGCAGCGATATCTCGATCGTCACACTACCCATCTCGGGTTCTCGTCGCGCACGCTGGCTGGCTGGGTCCATTTCAGCAACCATGACATCCGGCTGATACCATACTTCTTTTTATCGCCTTCCCTAGTCTCGTAAACTTTCACCTCTTAGAGATTCCGGATCTGCAAGTGCAGCTCGTTGTCAAGGACTCATTGGTTTTCTCTTGCTCTTGCGCCTGTGCGTGTACAGTAATGTTGGAGTCGCACAGGCTGCGTGTTTGTTGTCCTTGAGATTAAGAGTTAACCGAGATCCTTCTCTCTCGGCCTTACATCCGACGAGGTTGCACAGTACTGGTACGTATGTGTTAAGGCGGGGCTTCTCTTCTCTGTGGTATTTTACTTTTTACAGCCTTGTTCGTCCAGCCCTTCTAGTCACTTGGGGTAGTTGGCAATCTGCCTCCAGATCTGGACTGGCTGGTGCAAATCTTTAGAGCGGCGTTTTGGGCGGTTTTAGTATTTTTCAATGTTGACGATAGTTCACGCTCGTTTGCGAGCGCATATCGTGGTATAAGAGCTTATGATGCCACCTTCGCTACGGAGTTCTCGTATAGTTCTGCAAAGTCGATCCGCGTTTCGTGTTACTGGGTGATGTAATGCATTGGGTTTTCGTTCTGAGGAATATTTGCGATCGTTCTGTTTGCTGAGCACAGTCTCGAAGTCTTTAAGCCCCTGGTTTATTTTTCGAGTTCACAAGCATCCCCTGTTCCGCTGCGAAGCCAAAGCATAGATAAAGAGTTTCTCATCGGTCATTTTGGGCCGCCCAGATTCTCGAATTCCTTTCGAACAAACTCTCCTTGTCGAACCCCTCACCAACAATCAACATGTCTGCGCTATCACTTCTCTCAATACTGGTTGCTGGCCTTATCTTTGCTGGCTATGTAGTATACACTCGCCGATTCCTTTCATCGAGATCTCAAGAACATGCTCCTTCCGACATCAAGCCATATCAGATTCCAGCACTAAAAGTCCTTACGACAAGAAAGGTTGGACTGGGTCTCAAACGACTAGAACACTCCAATTGGCTCACAGTTGACGATAAATATCTACTCGAACACAACCTCCGAATTCAACTTCTCTCGACCTGTCGTTCAAACGTAATTGAATGTCTTCCACCATCGCTTCCAGCATGTTACGAGGTACTCGATCTCGCGGTATCCTTTCTCACCACCCGCTATCCAACGCAATTCTCAGTTTCCAAAAGTGCATCTGGACCGATCGTCGAAAATCGCCTGACTGGCGAATCTTTCCCAATAGGAGCTCACCCTCACTGCCGGAATCCTCTCGAAATTGCCGCACTTCTCGCAATGGAAGACTTCAATGTTTTGATCAAGGATCCAGTCACAGGAGAGTACAATCTCATGGCGTCCGCAACCCTGTTTCCGGCTGGGTGGAAACTCCAAGAAAGGATCGGCACTAGTCTAGCGAGCTTACACGCTCCGGTGCCAGGCTGGAATGAGAAGTTGGGCGGGCACGTCAACAGGTATTTTGATCACCTGTCTCCTAAGACAGCAATGGAACGTGTCAATCTGTTTATCCAGACCACGCCTGAATACTTTCAGGATGAGCCAGAGACAATTTCTGCACCTGATCTGAAAGTGGAAAATATCACCGTAAGACGGGAACGACAAACTTTCACGAGACTGGAGAAGACTGGAGCCGTTCTGTTCACTGTGAGGACATTTATGACTCCGTTGGTCGAGTTGAACGACGAGGAGTTGACAGCATTGAGAAGTCAGATTTGGGGATGGGAAGATGCAATGAAAGAGTACAAGGGATGGAGCCTGTGGGGAGAGAAACTAACGGAGTGGTGCGAAGGAAGGCTGGGTCTGATGGAGGAAGTGAAAATTACAAAGGGGGGGTGTCCGGCGGTGCGAGAACCGGCTCTGTTGTGATAGTTTGGGACGCGAAGTGTGGAGCCAGGTATAGATTTTTAACGCAGCGATGGCGTTATGGGTGCACTGGGGAAACTTGCTTTATAAGGGGAGAATTTGTTTTGTCGTTTGATGAAATTTCATAGTACATTCTTAGAGGAGCGGGCTCTCGAATTTCGACCTCTTTTCGAAGTTCACTGTTAATTACTTTACATCCTTCAGTACGCAGATTAGATGCAGAAATTACCTCAAAAAAGATACACAGAACGTGCAAGGCGGGAAAATCTTTCTTTGTGTCGTTGTGAAACGTTTCCTTTCGGGCCAGATCCTCGAGAGAGGTGGCGGAATGTGCCCAATGACCACTTGGCTGGCACCCTTTGCAGGCTTATGTGTTAGACGATCACATTTTTCTCGACCACACTGTAACACCGAAGACGAAACGCAGGACTTTTTTCATGGAGGAAAAAGCACCTCACGGCAACTCGGGTCAAGAGTTGAACAGAGCCTTGGTTGAGCCCCAACATGTACTGAAGAATCCCCAGGATTTTCATAAATCCAGTTGTTACTCTACGGTGTACCATGTGCTCGGGGTCTGGAAACTGGGTAGCGAGGGTGGAGAGTGTCGATTTAGTTTCGTGCCGTCTGCAAGATGGCAGATGGAAATATGATGTATCGCATGCCAGGGACTTGGTCTCGGTCTTGGTGAGGGAACGGCACGGGCGCGGTAATGCGAGGATGTTTGATAAGGCAAAGGATGGTGTAGGTGTCGGTGTTGGTGTGGATGCGATGATCGAGGACAACAGATGCCGAGCACACCCATGCATCAACTGAACGGTACGTACTTGGCGAGCGCTTGTTGACATTGTTTGTACAGCCCTTCTGCGGGGATATTATATGCTAAATTCTTACGAAGTATATTTTTTCACAGTTGGATTTAGTGTCTGATTAGAGGCTCTGTTTCATGTATTTCAGGAAGTGGCTGGCTTGCGCCATTACTGTATCAATGCTCAATCCAAAAGCAGCAAGTCACATATGATTTTGAGACGATTTCCACACACAAACATGATCCATTTTTCTATCTATCAACAATCTCCGTCAAGCCACCATCTCGTTAAAGAATGTAAAGAAGGAAAAGAAGAAATTCCCGACTTTCTGACATCGCTTCATATCTGGTTGTTGAAAGCAGTAGCCAGAAGCGCAAGTCGACCAAGCATCTAGATATCGCCCCTATGATCAACCGAGAATGATCTAACAGGCACTGTTACCTCGGACGATGGTGTTCCATCCGTACCTCTCGAAGATTTGTCCGTTGAATCGGAGGGTGAAGAGTGATGAGCATTGGCTCAAGATTCTGCTGGCTCCGTCGGAGATCTCGTTCCAGCGGTTGAGGGTCTTGTGGTAGTTGTTCTGTGTTTGCACATTGGTATTAGCGAGTCTTCAAATATCAAGTCTCGAGATGCTCAAGAAGAAATTTTACTTACGTCGTTGCACCACCAGATAGCGGTATTCCAAGAACAAGAGACACGACCACAGGATTTGGCATTGTTGGCAGGCTGTCCACCGAGACCATTGATGTAACGGATTCCATCAACAACAGCGTCGTAATTGGCATAACCCCATTCGCCTCCTCGAATGGTGCACAACGTATTAACCCATTCGGCGCGCTTGGTGAGTCCACGAGCCTCAAGTTGAGCGCTGGTCTCTTCGGCGGAAGTGATGTTAAAATCAGACTCCCAGTTGGGGTTCTTGGCCTTCAACTCGTGAACAACCTTCTCAATGGTACCACTGGTCTTGAGTCTCTCTCCACCAGGGAAGATCTCGACGTCCCATTCGATTGGCTCGACTTTGTAGCCTGGGAGAGGAGCCTCCAAGAGCTCGGGGATGGCAACGGAAGGTGCGGCGTGCTAGGCGAGTTAGTTGAAGGACTTGACCGAAGCTTGGTAAATGCCATATGGTCCTGGTTCAAGAATTGGGAAACTCACGACAAGAGCCAAAGCGGCACAAAGGGGGAGTACGATTGTTGAGAATTGCATGGTTACTGAGGTTTGGAGTTTTGGAGGCAAGTGTTGGACCTTGGATGGAGTTGCTGGATGAAGATGAGAGTGGTGGCTTTCTAAACAACAGAGGAATTCCTGTCATACTTATACAATTTCTTCAGTTAACTCAGACAGGTTCATCTTGGTTTCGCTTTCCCATACAAAGTATGTATTGATAAGTTAATCCTTCTGGCATTGATCCCTCCAACCCGTGAGGGGTATCTCCTCTCTCATCCCAAGACTGAAATGTCAGTAATTTGGTTCTGAAGGATCATAGAATAGGCAGCCGCAAAGTGTACATGAGTGGGAATGCTACCAAGATCATGAGATGCATGCCTCTAGGGTTGATATAGGAAGGCGAGACGCTCTTTCTCTTGATCGACGGAGCATCAGAAGCAGAAAAATTTAGGCTGCCACAATTGTAAGAGTGAGAAATAGATATTTTAGATCTTGACCAAGAATTTAAGTGGGCTTTCGTCTCACGTTGTGTACATCCATGCGACACGTTGTGAGGGTGGGCAATGAGTGGTGGTAATCGCTAGTGCTCCAAGACTGGTGAAGTCGAGAGAACGATTGTCAATTTTGAACTGGTGAGATTTGGAGAGGCAAGAGTGTTGAGAAAGTTTTAATACTGCTATTATTTCACTCGTATAAACTTCAAACATATTGACATTA
>JBAMDN010000812.1:0-24426 GCA_037074945.1 Tetracladium marchalianum | reverse complement strand
GGTTATGCTCTTTGCTGCGCCTTCCTGCCAGGTGACAAGATCGTGGTAGTTGGTACTAAGTCCGGAGAGCTTGAGCTTTTCGATGTTGCGTCAGCAGCAATGTTGGAGACAGTGAAGGCCCACGAGGGAGCGGTATGGAGTTTACAAGTCCACCCTGATGGCAGATCAGTCGTTTCTGGAAGTGCTGATAAGTCCGCCAAATTCTGGAATTTTGAAATCGTTCAGGAGGAAATTCCTGGTACCAAGCGGACAACACCCAGATTAAGGCTTGCTCATACACGAACACTGAAGGTTGCCGAGGATGTCTTATGTATACGATTCTCACCAGATGCAAGACTTCTCGCAGTGGCTCTTCTTGATAGCACGGTCAAAGTTTTCTTTGTGGATTCGCTTAAGCTTTTTCTCAATCTTTACGGCCACAAGCTTCCCGTTCTGAACATGGATATTTCATTCGACAGTAAGCTCATTGTAACCTGCTCAGCTGACAAAAATGTACGACTTTGGGGCTTGGACTTTGGAGATTGTCACAAGGCATTCTTTGCACATCAAGATACAATTCTCCAAGTCATGTTTGTGCCTCACAACCAAGACGGCAATGGACACCACTTCTTTAGCAGTAGCAAGGATCGAATGATCAAGTACTGGGATGGAGACAAGTTTGAACAAATTCAAAGACTTGATGGTCATCATGGAGAGATCTGGGCTTTGGCAGTAAGCAGAACAGGAAACTTTTTAGTCAGCGCTTCTCACGATAAGAGCATTCGTGTTTGGGAGCAGACAGACGAGCAGATCTTCCTGGAAGAGGAGAAGGAGAAGGAACTCGAAGAGCTTTACGAAAGCACATTGACCGCATCCTTGGAGCAAGATCAAGATCCAGACAACGAAGGCGAAGTTGGTGCCGCCGGAAAGCAGACTGTTGAAACGCTTATGGCAGGAGAAAAGATTGCCGAAGCTCTAGAAATTGGTATGGCGGATTTAGCGATCATGAATGAGTGGTTGGTTGCAAAAGCTTCGGCGCCGAATACAGCACCACCAGCTCGAAACCCACTTTTCATGGCTTTGGGAGGAATCAGTGCAGAAGTACACGTCCTCACTGTTCTACAAAGGATCAAGGCTGCAGCACTCCAGGATGCTCTTCTCGTTCTCCCCTTCGCCGCCGTTCCGATGCTCTTTACATTTCTCAATATCTTTGCGGCAAAATCAATGAACATCCCATTGACTTGCCGAATATTGTTCTTTATGCTCAAGACGCATCACCGCCAGATTGTTGCCAGCAGAACAATGAGACTGATGCTGGATGGTATCAGGAGTAATCTGAGACAAGCGTTGAAAATGCAAAAGGATGAGATGGGTTACAATCTTGCTGCACTCAGGATTGTTGGTGCTCAGGTGAAAGAAAAGGGTGTGAAAGACTATGTGGATGAAGATACTTGGGAAGTGGATGAGACTAAAACTCAGAAAAAGCGTGGATTTGTTCAAGTATCTTAGTAGAGTTAGAATGTAGTACCAATGACTGTAATTACACTGACTATTCCTTACTTTTACGTCTTTATGACTTTGTTTGCGTGAGACCTTGCTTACACTCCTTCAATGCTGTGTGACTTGCGCTTCCCCCGGCTCTCCACATTCCATATCTTGGCAGCATTGAGCTTCGTGAAGCCGATGCCGAGGTCCCCTCAACCTCAAATACAGCTCCTGCTCTGCAACCCATAAAATGTTCAATCTCACCACTATCCCTCCCTCCTCTTTAGAAACTTCACAATGGCCGGTATCGTGAGACAACCAATTGACGTTCCGTCTCTGGAACGATACATCTCCCAAAATGTGCCCGAGATCCAAATTCCCGTAGACATCAAACAAGTAAGCTTGCCTCCCCTCCTTCCCCAGCTCCCCCTTTCCCCCAGACCAATTCTAAAAGCAACACAGTTCGGTTTCGGTCAATCCAATCCAACCTACCAACTCACAGCCAGCAATGGCAACAAATTCGTCCTACGCAAGAAACCCCCCGGAAAACTCGTCTCGAAAACCGCACATCAAGTCGAGCGAGAATACAAGGTTATACATGCGCTCGAAAAGACCGACGTGCCTGTCCCAAAGACATATTGTCTTTGTGAGGACAGTTCGCTGATTGGGACGCCTTTTTACATCATGGAGTTTTTGGATGGGAGGATTATTGAGGATCCCACGATTCCTGATGTGACGCCGGAAGAGAGGACAGAAATGTTAGTCGCAACATGACATACATTCTAGGAATAAAGAACTGATCAAGATGTTGAAACATAGGTGGCACGACGCAGTACGAACGCTAGCAAAACTCCACCGCATTAACCCTAAAGACGTCGGACTAGAAGGCTTTGGGAGGCCCTCTGGATTCTACGATCGCCAAATCAAAACGTTCGCTACAATCAGTAAAGCACAAGCCGAAGCCAAGGATGTAGAAACACAAGAGCCCGTTGGGCAAATCCCCCATATCAAAGAGATGTTGTCTTTTTTTGGTGATAAGAAGTTCCAGCCGAAGGACAGGGGAAATCCTATTCATGGGGATTATAAGATTGATAATTTGGTATTTCATAAGACCGAACCAAGGGTTATTGGTATTTTAGAGTGAGTTTTTAAGTTTCTGTTTTAGTTTTGTCTTTTTTTTGTGTGGAAAAGGATCAAGTTATTGATATTGGATGAATAGCTGGGAAATGTCCACAATCGGCCACCCCCTTTCCGACTTTGTCAACCTCACAACGCCCTACTACCTCCAACAGTCTTCCGCCAATTTCTCCACCTCATCCCTAAGAATCATGCCTCAATTTGCACCAGGCTCTCTCCCTGGTCTCCCAACGCAGGAACAACTTATCAAATGGTATGGCGAAGTAGCAGGCTGGGACGCCACACCAGATTTGAAATGGGGAGTTGCATTTGGATTTTTCAGAGCGACGTGTATTTTCCAGGGTATTGCGGCTCGGTGGGCTGTGAGGCAGGCGAGTAGCGCGAAGGCGAGGGAGAATGCGGAGGCGAGGCATCCAATGGGGGAGTTGGCTTGGGAGAATGTGGTGAAAGCTAGGGAGGAGAGTAAGGGTAGGGCTAAGTTGTAGGGGAGTGAGTAGATGAATGCAACCAAACGCTTTGAATTTCTGGTTGAGCAGAATCTTTTGTTGGCATTGATTTCTCGTTCATCTGAGTCACTATTGCATTTCTCTCGTTCCCCTTCTTTGGTGGACTGCCTTTCTCTCAGCATGCTGCTTGCTCATTGTGATCTGATTATTTTTGGGTATTGGACTTCAAATTCCTCTTCGGAATTTCAAATTGTAAATTCAGATCCAAGCTCTTATTGATGGTGAGTTCTGGCAATTCCAATCCGCCAAGTCAAGTCCTCGTTTTCCACTCTAGTCTGCCGGCCTCTCTGCAGCGCTATTCTGAAGTATCACCTTCTAGCAAATAACAAAGAGGGTTTTGAACGATAGAGTGTTATTCTGAGACTATCAAACATACTGCCCTAGGGATCATGAAATTTTGAAGCAAACAGATTGTGAACATAACTAAATCAAGCTGTCTCAGCTTCATTGAAGCTACAGCGGTCGGAACAGTTCCCAATCATTTCCACTAACTCAATTGTGATATTGGAAAGAATCTCTCCAGTCTTTGTTATAGATGAGATAGCCAATTAGCTCACGCAACGGCCCAAAGCCGCAACTGTTGATCCGGGAGACCCAAACGCGAAGTTCACCATGTGGCGACTTTGTGCGTCTGGTGATGAGAAAGGTAACAACATCAACGCTTCCCCTTGCCGAACAGGACTCGACGCTCAACACGCTACTCTCAACGCCAAACAAACCAACGATGACTAGCGTACACAATTACCACAAGCAAGGCACGAAAATGATAACACAAGCAAGAATTTGGATTGGAAGCGAAGAGAAATGGACGAAAGCAATCGATCTGCAAGAGCAAATCCAGCAGTTCACAGGCTCAGAATAGCTTCCTCTAGAGGAAGCACGGTACGGACAAAGAAACAATTAAACAAGCTTGTTAGATTTACTGACAGATCTTGGAGTATAGATAGGTAGAATAACAGCTTGTCAAGCTCAGTCTCCGATCTCCAGATGGACTGATCAAGAACGGCAAATACGCAAATAGACAAAGCCTCGACTCACTAGTTTGCCTCCTGCTCATTCACCCACGATTCTAATCTTCGTCAATCACAATCGACAACGAACAAAGATATCATTCATCGCATCCACAAACACCTCCACCATCATCTCTTTCATGTCCCTCATACCCTTCCCTACAACGCTTTTCCAAGATCAACTCTCCACCATCATCACAACCTCCTCTTCTATCTCACTCTCAGCAACTCCAACCCGGACCGCATCCTCCCCGTCAAAAGGCGGAATCATTGCATCAGGCTTCGCCTACGGCTGTGTAGCTGGCCCCGTCGTTTTCACCATTATATATCTCCCCGTAGTGACTTTGTTCAGGATGCTTTAGTCGGATTGTTGGATCGTTAAGAAATGAAATGATTTATATAGGTGGTTGTTGTGATGGGTGCGCTAGATCTTGATGGGATAAAAGTGAGGGAGACGGGGAAGGAGGGAAGTGGACCGAGAGGGGGTGGGATTAGAGCATGGAATGAATTCGAGGCCGGCCATTTTGCCGTCGAATGCGGGAAGTTGGGTGGCAGTGATGCATAACGAGAGATGATAAGCGACAAACGACGCATGAAGATAAACAACGATAGCGTGGGGGGAAATTATGTATAGCTTGATACAAAAAGAAACAAACTAGAGGGGAGTTGCTAGGGAATATGCTTCGAGAGTTAAGGGGAAATGAAATTCGGCTGACACCTACCCTTGGCGTTCATGGGATAGATGGAACGAGAATGTGTTCATGACGACGATGAATGTTTCTCCCTGGTGTATTTCAAAGATCGAAAAGTACCATGTGCTAAATAAAGCTCGAACATTATGGCCATCTATTTGAAAAACAGAATTGTATTTTGCGAATTGTGAAGTGTGCAGAGGGCGTTCACGGGTTTCCCATCTCCACCAAATCGTCGGCAATTGGGAATCAGAAACAAAACTCAAGCATCACATAATCCCTATAACTTAAACCTGAAATAAACTTATTTGCACTCAAACTATAGTGCAACATCGTAGACGCGGGTTGTACGTTGGAATGTTGAACTGTTTGCGGTGAGTTGTTTGATCCCTTTGCCGGTCAACGACCGCCCAACGGGTTGGCCACCTAAAAAGTTTATGGAAATTTACAACCACCAATTTCATACAAAAAATCAGCAAAGATCAAGAGCACCCATGTACTGTAATGGATACTCTATAGAAAACCCGAGGTGTAGGTTTTTAAAGATTATTCCTTCGAGACCGAAGCCTTAAGGCGACGAACTGGTGGTTAATTAATGCGCAATCCGCCAACCCTACTTGGCGAATGCAGTGCCGGTTTAGCTTGGAATATATAGGAGTTAGGACTTTGGAAGTTTGGGGTGAGGCATTTGTTTGTTTATTTATTTACGTGGTGATGGAGTGCTGAAGTGAATAATTTCATGATTTCATGACTTCATGTTGCGAGGATGTGGCTCCAATATTGGAATCCTACTATTCTGCAAGTCAAACTGCCAAAAAGAGATTGTATCGCGTATATGGATGGTAAGTATAGTCCCTTGGCTTTTTAGCTGTGTGTGTGTGTGTGTTACAAGTAAAACTATTTGGCCAATTCATCTGAACAAAATGCCATCCACCCCCCATCCCCCTCCCTTTCCGTCTGCAAGACTGCATGTCCAGACTTGTCGAAACGTGATCACCTCGAAGATTCCAAACTAAGTCCGGAGTCCCTTTTTTTGTGTTGTTTTTACAACGGAACTGGCTTCAGATTGTCGATGGAAAGATTCGTGAACTCGTGTTAGTGATCTCCTATTCTCTGGTAAGGTCGCACTTACAAAATATCGAACTGGAGCCGTCAACCTAAACCATTAGAGGCTCGCCACAAATTCGACGAGCATATGTTGTGGCATATGAACGGAACGGTGAGTGTTCAATATAGTCATACTGGGTGTGAGGGGAAGATGTGTGAGGCATGAGGATTTAATGGATGAGTAGGGGGAGAGGAGAGAAGGACGGGCAAATCGCCATTCTTTCTGATCGACTCTATCTTTTGAGAGCTTTTGGATATTTGTTTGTTGTCTTGTTTTCTCTGGCTTGAGTACTGGATAGAGACAGTCACATGTTATGTCTAGGTCAGTGAATTCGTCGCATTTGGGAAGGGGTGTACTTGGTCTTTGTTGTGTTGTGATGAAATCTTCAGTTGCGTAGGCGAGATGTGAACGTGGTACTTGCTTGACTTGTGATGTTCATTGTAATTTTGAGGATGTTTTCTCTCTCTATCGTGGCTTGGGTTTGAAAAGATTCCTAATGTGTGTGTGTTGTCTTGTTCTTGTGATTCATTACCACATCTCCATGCAAGAGATAATTATATATACAGATGTTTCCCCCTCCTCCGAAAGCGCCAGACTTTTGTATTTCCAAGTTTCCGTCTTCTTTGTTTCATCTCCCCTCGTTCCTTTCCCCACACCAGCCTTTTCGTTTACCAAGTCCTCAGAAAGCCAATGCCACCATCACACCACATCCCTCCCTCCCCACCATCCGATTAAATCAATCGATCAATCCTTGAGCTCAATCTCCTCCGTCGCCTCCATTGCCCTTATCAAGATCAACGCCGCACCTCCAGCAATCGGCATACTAAACCACCAATACCCCCAAACCAACTCCCACCAATCAATATTCTGCACGCCGACAAACCACGCGACACCTCCTCCAAACGCCGCTATCAAGAACAAAGTAATCCCCAGCTCAGCCCAAGTAGTATGATCGGCTGGTTGAAGTAGTTCGAATCCGTAGATGTAGGCGCCAACGACGCCGCAGAGGAGGAGAGAGAAGAGAAAGAGGTTGGAACGGAGTTTTGAGGTGATGGGCGTGTTGTCGTCGTGCGTGGGGATGGGGATTGCGGAGGCAAGGTTCTCGGCGTCGAGTTTAGGAACGGGGATGGGGATTGTGTCGGAGAGGGTGGTGGTGGCGATGGTGGAGGGGGGTTTGTACGTGGGATTGGTATTGAGCTTGGTATCTGGTAAGGGATCTGTGTCTGTCATGTTGGATGGTGGTGGTTGTTGAGACTTTTCGTAGTCTGTCATGCTGAGATTGTTTTGGTATTGAGTGGGAATGGTCGTGAGGGTTGTCAGATGCTCGATCAAGACAGCGGTTTATTTGATATTTTATTGATTTCGAGGTGATGTTGTCGAACATTTTTGGATGTGAAAGATGAAGACGACGAGGCTGAAAGAGTGAGGTAATCAATTGCAAGTAGCTCACCTTCCTTCCTTGATTTTGATAGTGATACCAAGACAAGGCTTCACGAAAGTGAATTTCTGCATGTGACTGCCATGCACTTTAGAATTCCTATTATCCGCGATGCACGGGATGAACTGTTTGCTCATGTGGGAAGGAACCGGAAATAGAAGCGTTCAGACGGAAAAAGGGGACAAACCCGACTGCAGTCAGGCCAAAGGAAAACATCTCGAATGCCTTCCTCCTCTGTTAGAAACTGTACCTCACTAATACCCGGGAAGTTGGAATACGGAAGAGAAAGTTCCACACCGTCGTCACTATCATCATGATGCAGCCGCAGCCCAGTATCAAAAGCTCAACAAAACCGTACCTCGCCACCACCAACTGTGAAAGCTAAAATGCTAGCGTGATTTGGTGGCAGCTGTCGAAAGATCCGTGGTTTTTTGTGTAGCACTTACCTTGGAAGATGCAAATCCGGGTGTTTCGATACCAAGATACTTGCACACCTACCTAGGTGCTGTATGAAATATTCGCTTCCGGTCGGTACAGAATACATACTTTGAAGCATGCAGAAAGAAAGAATGAATCAACGGGGATTTTGAGGTTTCTTGGTTTCCACATCTCCGCCGAAAGTGACGCACTTTTGAAACGAAGAAACAAAGGGAAACGTTGTTGTGCAAACTCCAATTTCCATCTCGATAATGTATGCGCGAATATCAGCGACGACGTCAATCTCGTCGCTTAAATTCCTGAACCCTGTGACAGATCCTGACATGCCATGGCTTGTGCCACGCCACTTACAAGTTACCACACAGCAAATGCTTCTTCCAAACAATCAACGAACTCCTTCATAGAACTAGCGATCCCCCGTGAACATTAGGCAATACTTACCACCTTTCTCCCTCATCCAGCAGAAAGCAATCCATTTCGGTACTTGCCAAGAACTGCAAACCAAACCGAACCGAACCGATATAAATAAACACCGCCAAGCCTGAACTCAGGCATTGAAGGATCGGGACCCCTGTTCCGATGCCGAGAGTGGGTGAAAGGTGAAGCCACCGATGTCATTTTGGAGCACACCACAACCACACCACAACCACACCACAACCACACCACAACCACACCACAACCACAACATACACCGCCCGTCAACGTTCAACGACACAACCAGCATCAGTTCATCCCACACACCTCCACTTTCTCAATCACCTAATGTATGTATAATGTACATGCAAGTACAATACAGTAATTACTCTATATGCACAGCAAGTGTATGTACAGTCCTCCGCACGAAGAAGGCGAAGGAGGAAATGCTCCTGGTGGGATGAGATTGGGTGGATAAAAGGCATTGCATTTCTATCCCGTACACGTTCCATTTGGGTAATTGTCCTCGTTTGGATGTGTTTCAAAGTACGTAGGTACTTGCATGTGCTGTACAGTACAGTACAGTACCACCACCGCCGTTGTGAAAAAGATGCACGTGGAGATCTCTGTGCACTTTTGATTTGCTTGGGAGTTGGACCCTGGATTTTCGAGGGTGCGTCTCTCGTTTGGCGATCGTCATGGTCACGGTCATGGGCATGGTCCGTGAAGGGCCCTAAATGTTGCTTCTGTGTGGTTATCAAGTCTTGTTAGGGGTCCTTCTGTCTGGATGTCACTCTGGTGTTAGTGATTAGGAGCTATTCGAGATCAATTCCGTGTGGTTGTGTTGAGATTTCTACCCGGTACTTCCACGTAGTATTCTGCTTTGGACCAACTCCCTCTGGGAATAGTATCCAGAAATGAACGAGGAGCAAGGCGAAATCTGTGTCAAGAAACACCATATCCAATCCAAATTGATCTGTCATCCGCCTCGTACACAGCCCTATGAGCGGTTCATTCATACCCAAATGTTACATTCTTTATACTCCGGGCTGCACGCACAGTACTTCTGTTGCCTTTCGAAAATTTAATGAATAGAACAAACCCCTCCCTCCCCATTTCGCCGCCCACAAAACATTGCGATATTGGAAACCCGCACAAACACAAACCCATGAGCCCTTGTTACGACCTACCAGAACCACAATCTCTCCATCCTCCATCATCCATTATCCATTATCCATCCCCGTCAAAGCCCATCTAGTCCCCGAACCTGTAAATATGGCCCGAGTTGGGTTGCATCACATCGCATCACATCACATCCGGGCATCCTCCCAGTACAATCCCGTCATCCTACCTATCCAAAATCTCATCTCAATACCTTAGATCCCAGATCCCAACCATAACCCTAGCATATCCATCGACCATCCCAAACCATGCAAAATAGCCATAGGAAAGAAACCCTCTCCTTCCCTCCCCGCCATTCATTCTCATTCTCATTCTCATTCTCATCCGTACCAAACAACCCCAAAACGCCACGCACGCCTGCCTTCCTTCCTAAAACAAGGTATGATCAACAAAGAAAAGATCATCATCGAGGCCACCGACCCACCTAGGCGAAAGAATGACGATCTTTTTACGAGGTTGGACACCCTCCAAAGTTTGAATTTGGTCCCCTAAATCCACATGTCAGAGAAATTCGGGTCGGCTCTAAGGTACTGATGTACCTTTGTCCCTTTGTCCCTTCAAGAATCTTGTGATTTGGTAAAGCCGATACGATACCGATGATCCCCGAATCCACCGAAGAAAAGAGAGAGAGACCAGATAACATCAAACGTCTGTTCTAACCTTGCTAGCGAGCTTGGTCCGGTACTTTGCTGTACCGTTTAACACCGTTTACCAAAGACTGGAGACGGGAGATTTGAGGACTCCAAAAAGATCGGGGAAAGTACAGATGAACGGTGTTTGATCATCTTGAAGATCTCTTGTTTGAGATGTATGTTTGGGAGAGATTGAGAAATTTGATTGAGAGATGGAAATTGTCCATGTGCTATTTCTGGGTTGATGGGGATGGGTTTCTTGATTGATTGAGTGAGTGAGTGATGGGTTGCTGGATGGTAGGAAACGGGATATCCCACTTTCTCATCTCCTGTGTTTTCTCGAATTAGCATTATTTGTGGTTTAACTGAGCCCAAAAAAAATCAAAAAAATCCAAAGAAGAATCTCAAAGATAGAAATATAATTAGAACAAACAATATGAAAAACTTCTCCTGCTCTGCTTCATTCTTCTTCTTCTCTTCCTCCTCCTCCTCCTCCTCCTCCTCCTTCGCCCTTCCCATGTCTCCTCTCACACAGATATTCTACTCCCTCATACCGCCTTTACCACACCCCCAATCCTACCCACCCACCCACCCATCCATCCATCCATTTGCAAATCTCACGCCCAAATTCCGCTTCCCTTCCCTACCAAACCAATCCCAACCCATGTTCTTCTTCCACCCCCTATCCCTATCCCAGTCTCCTGCACACCCCCTACTCCCTACACCAGGAAAAAGCGCCGATCAATTGCTCCATCCATCCCCACGCCCCACATCATCGACATACTTTTTCGCGCGCCAAGCAACAAACATGAAACGAACAGTTGTTCACCTACTCCAACTCTATCCAATCCAATGAATGAAATGAAAAGATGAGGCGAAAAGGGTCCAAATTGCATGTTGCGAGGTGAAGGAGGAAAACGCATCGTCATCGTTTGTGGATTTGAGGGTGGGAATGAAATCAGATGAACCCTGAGTTTGTGATCTTGTTCGATTGGGTGCCTATGTATGGGCAATGGGCGAAATTAGGTGGGAATGAAAATGGCAAGTAATTTGCGCGCTACGATACGATGAATGCGACCGTCTTCCTGCCTTGGGCTGGCTGGTAAGTTTCTAAGGCACAAGAAAAGAGCAGTGGTGGTCGGAGAGGCTCCATCGCTACCAAAGATCGAAGAGGCGACATCAATACAATGCATGTAAACACAAAAAGCGCACAATAGCAAAAAACGTACAAGTGAAGCAACAACATATTTGTAATTTTGATTTCTCATTCTTGATTTTTGTAAGAGTACAAGTTTCATCTCTCATAATTAACTCTAGATAACGACTGTATGTGTATGTATTATAATCAATTCCTCCATCACCGAACAAGCAGTCCATGGCCTTTCCCCCCTCTCCCCTTTCCTCCTAAATCCTGATGAACGAAAGGGTATATATAATGAAGGTTTTGTACGTCCCAAAAACGACAATAAACACAAACATCAATCAAACAAGCCCAACCAGGAACTCTTCATCCGATCCATAATCATACACTTTAGAACAAAAGATTGGAGCTTCATCCGTCCATCTCTCTTCCAACCCAACCTTGTAACGCCAAACAATATTCAAACAAAGCTACATCCCAAACGATCACTCTAGGGGGTATCAAGAGTGCGAAAACAAACTGAACAAGCCCAACCCAGAAACCAACACAAAATGGCGCGGGGTAAGAATTTCCTTCAATCGCCCGTCCTCTAATTAACAGCGGAGTATAATCCGCCATCGCGCAGGACATGTCGCCACGAGTAAAGTTACTCGAGATGTCCATTTTGAAAAACCAGTACACACATAATTTCGGTATAAAACCTAGCACGCTTTTGGAGTCGAATCTCTTCTATGAAAGACTTTTTGGTTTGAATCTTCTTCGTGCCGTGGCCGAGGCCGACAATCGAAGGATGAGGTTTATGCACATGTCGTGATAAGAAGTGGTGAAATGGGTCTTAGTGATCGTCGCAAACTAGTCATCCGAGTGATGATCTTCCGAACCAGCTTCGCTTCGGGCTTCACCCTTGTGCACCTTGCGATGTCTGCGCAAGTTTGAGACGACCGAGAATTGACGACCGCAGCCCTCAACTTCACAGGAGAATGCTAAAGACAGTTTAGTGAGTTGTGTATGTGATAAATCCGGAATACTTACGCTTTTCCCCAGTATGACTGTACATATGTGTTTGTAGCGAACTTGGTCGCGTGAAGCGCTTGTCACACACCTTGCATTTGTGCTTCTTTTGAGTGCTTGAAGAGACCTTGGAGCTAAATTGACCCATCATCGACTGTGGCGCAGGTGGCATGCTTCCACTGAGCAAACCAGATGGGCGGGGAAGAGTTCTCGAGGACACGGACTCGATGTCTGAGCCCGCATTCGAATAGTCGCTAACTGATGAATCTATCGAACCACCATAATATGATGGGTAGCTTCCGCTTGATGACATTGACGAGCTGGTGGAATGTGTCTGTGGGAAACCATATGAGTCCCCAGATCCTCTTCCCACGCGGCCTTGAGTGCCATAAATATTTCTTGGTGTGGTTTGGTCTTGGCTCATCGCAATCATGCCTCTGCTTGCATCAATCGCATCCCCAAAACTTCTGGTGGACTCTTGTTGATGCAGAGCTCTGTCTTGATAGTCAATAAGCGAGTTCTGTCGAAGGCGACCATCTTCCACAGGGTCGATGTATGTGACGGAAGGTACTGACGGTTGTGATACACGCCTCGAATCTTGTTGTGGCAGAGCATATGTCGATCGCATTGGAGCAGGAGCATATCCCATCGAATCGTAGGGCGTGGCACTCGCTGCGTATGTGCTGTGCACCGGCGAGGGAGCACTTGAGTAGGCAGCTTCATTGCCATAACCAACCATTGATACCGCACGGTTGGGACTCAGTAAATCTTGGGGCATAGTGAGTAAATCCTGTTGTCCAAATATACTGGCCGAGAGAGAGCTACCTGCAGATGCCGCGGTGACTGGCACACCGGCATATGAACCGATTGAAACATTGCTATTCAACCGTTGGTGGTGATGCGGCTGCTCTGACTTGATGAGGCCCAGGTTGGGACTGAGATTCTGTTGTGCGGAGGAGGCATAGATGTTGTGTGTTTGTGATGGCGCCGACGACCATGGGTTGGTGAAGGATGGTGTGTTGGTAGTGTAAGGCATATGGTCGAAGTTCATTCCGCCTCCGTAACGTTGTTGTTGAGGATCGATAGCCATTGTCATCTTTCGACAAGACGAAGGATGATCGAAGATATTAAAAGTGGGAGAATACGTCGTTCGTAAGTACGTTTCAGAACTGGCCTGGATCAGATATGCAGGAGTCCGGCAGTCGAAGGGTCAAGTAATCGAGAGTGAGGAGTAGGTTAAAGTGTTCAAGGTGTCTAATGTTCTGATCAACCGATTGTCGAAGGGGGATCAGCGTTCTTTATGTGCTTGTTATGGGCACAGACACTTCAGCCGGTTGGCAGTCAGGGAGGTAGCAAGACGTTTTCCCCAGGTTGAGGGTCTGGTTTGCCTGATAGGTCGACAGGTCGAGGTGTCGAGGAGGAGGGGGGTTATCGTAGAGTCCAGCGTCTGGCAAGGAAGACCAGTGGGGCGAAAAGATCGACAGGCTAGCAGTGCCTTTTTCGATGGACGATCTTATCTTTGCTGGTTCGACAGGAGGCTGTCGATTCGTGTGTTTGGGATGGTGGGTTGTCGTTAAGTAGAAGTAGCTCGGAGATGATGACCGTTGGTGGATATGTCGAAGTACCAGGACGGAGCGGGAGATCGTTGGTGGCTTGCGTGGAGGTGTTTGAGCATGGGAAGAGCCCTTTTGGCAAGATGGAAACACGCAGTGTTGTTGATGTGAAAGCGTGTTCTGTTGATGTGGGATAGATGACCGATGTTCGTTTGGTACCTGCTGGTAGGATACTTGGTTGGGTACGGGTGGTATTGTAGAAAGAGGGATCTTGGACTTGTGTCGAAGTTGTGAGGAAGCGGGAAATATATCGACGATCATCAAGGCGGGGGGCGTCGAGGATTTACATAAGAAATGCTCCATGCTCTTTCCTCCACCACATCCACTCCCTCCCTCCCATCTAGCAGGAGCAGGGGGGGTGTTATCGATGATGGAGCTGTGGCAGGGATGTGATGGGATTTGATGGGAGGTGATGCCATGGACAAGAAAAGCCTCCAAAACTCCCGAGCACTAGCGCCAGAACTAGCTCGCTGTACCGTAGGCCAAGGCTGGACTGATGTCAAGCTCCCACCCTGAGTTCCCTCGACGAGTTTGACATAGTGAAGTTGGTGCCCTGTATCTCAGGCACACCACACACCAGCGTCACACGCCCCACAACAGAAGTGCAATTGCCAGGTCGGGGTTGGCTCGCTTGCGCGGATGATGGCCCACCCGCAGCCTGATGAGATTTAGAGCCCCACATCCTATTCTAGCAGGCTCCCTAGGGCAAGCCACTCCGCTCCTCTAGTGAACGAATAGGAGGGTTGAGATGGGAATAAGAAAAGAAACAAGACTGCTGGCCGGTGTGCCTTTAACAATGGCGCGATAGAAGCACGAGAGACAAGATTATATCACGAGACTCGTCTCTCTATCAGCATTTTCTAGCAGAGCAAAACAAAGCACGAACAAGCTTCGTTGTGGCTACTGAATGAAACATGCATTCCATCAACTCCCATTATTACTGTCACACCTACTCCTGTCAATTGTCACCGCGCTACCCTGTACACTCCCATCCGAGCCACCATCCATCCCTTAGCTGCGAACACACCCCTGGTCAGTGGAATACCCATTCCATCCCATTTCAGCCTTTTCGGGCTCCAGGGAAGGAACCTCAATCTCCAGCACCAGCAGCACCAGCAGCACCAGACCACCATCAAGCATCGCCAGGCTCTTTAAGCATCCGACACAGTAATGGCATCGAGAAATCGGCATCAGCATGGCGTAAGTGTACATAGACAGCAAAACAGCCAGCAAGCGCGACCAACCGGAATGCCACCCACACCGACTGCTACTTTGCGCTTAATTGAGACCTTGACGCTGCAGAGCAACCCTAAGCTTCAGGGTCCTTTGGGGGGGCAACGCCCTTCACTGGAGCCGTCGTGATTCAGCGGCGGCGTGGACAACCTGCTGCTACTGGCCTGCGAGCTAGGAGATACCAGCACGACAAGTCTTTTTTCAAGAAAGGACCCCGATATGACGATGCCACAGGGCGTCTGTAAGGGAACACCCATTTCTGCAACTGCTTCTCACCTACAGTAGCCCTATACCACACCTCCAAGATCTGTTTTGACCCTGGTATCTCAGTCACAACGCCACCATGGGGATATAGAAATCTTGTCGGAGTACTCAAGATGAGAAACTGCTGGTCTCTCCGTCTTCCAAGACACTGGAAGGAAGTCCTCCCAAGGGCCGTCACTTCCACCCTCCACCACACGCATTTTCCTGTACCTCCTATCATTTACGCTCGATTCCTTCTCCTCCATCTCGCATTTCGAGGCGTTTTTGTTTCTCCTCTCTCTCTGCTCGGCAATGCAAGTCGAACGCCATTTCCTGCACCTGCCCCCACCGCCGCTTAAGACCCTGGTAGGCACCTGGCACGCCAGCCTTGAATCCGGGAGGTGGACAATGGTTTTGTTTCGCCGCGCTTGCTACTCCCACTCGTTTGCTCTGATAGCTGGGCTGTGTTTTTGAGTTGTGAGCTATGATGTGAGCTATGAAGACGTTCACTTCGAAGTTAAAAAACAGTTAAGTATCGACTCGCTTAGCTGCAAGCGACTACTGTTGTACTGTTGACTCTGGAGATACGAAGACATACGTCGAAGTATCTTGAACGAAGAGGAGTCTTCCCCTTGCTGCCGACACCGAATTAAGCAAAACGGCCAAAACTCTGAGACAGGACAGATCGCTGGACCACGCGGTGCAGCCCTAAAGAAGAGGTCTCGAAAGAGGGAGACACCTCAAAGCCACTACTAATCTATTTGTTCGTGCACTTTTGCCACTTCCTCGTCACTCGAACTTGTATCCTTCTGGTCACCTTCTGTGCGGTGCCCTACTGTTCAGCTAGTGTTCAGAATTTCAAGTGCCGAACGCTGTGCCTCGTGAGCAGCTGACTACCGCTCCACTTCCACTTCCTGGCACCGCGCGCACTCTTTCCATTGAGGAAGAGTGCCTTTGGTTGCATCTGTTGCAAATCGCGATGTCGCCATCCCATCTCTCCGTCCGAATTTTCTAACCTAATTGATAGATACGTCTGTCTGGTACCGAAGCTCGGATCCTCGAGGGTTGCCATCACCACTTATCGCTATCTCCATGCAAACCTCTTGGTCCACAGTATCAAAATATCAAGTGGCAATTACTCTCGCATTCTCCTGAAGAGACTGTTCCTTTTCCTCATCAGAAGTTCAGAAACCCAAATAGAATACCCCACTTACACCAACGGTATGAGACATGGTAAAAAATTGGCTTGCTCAAGCTGCTGCCTAAAAAGCGCCCTCTACCGCCTCGTTTCATTCCGTTTTGTTTCCAAAAACCTGGAGAAAGAGGCCGATCAATCCGATCAGATCAGATCTTTTTACTTTTCCCCTTGACGCACCCACCTCACCCGCCTTGAAATTGTTTTTGCCCACGACACCGAGGCCGAACACACATTCAATCACACGATAACCAATCAAATCTCTCCAGATTGAAACAAGAACAAAGGATATCCAATCATCCCATTTCAAGGCTTAACCAAATCTGTGCAGTGTACAGGTGTGTTTTTGGCTTTGTTCGGCAGAGGATGGCGATCCGGCCGTGAGACGGCACATCAATTGATTGTTGTCTTGGCTTGGTGGTCTGTGTGCTCGTGGCCCAGGTTTGTAACACTTACGAAAGCATCCTCCTGAGAAAAGAGATACTCGAAAGAGATACGTAAGAAGACGAATTAATGTACTTATCCTTATCTAGAAATGGTCTGTGCAATTTCTCTTTCGAGAATTGAGAGAGATTGCGACTTTCTTCATCTTTTTCTTTGTTGGGATGGAAACCTTGACGACCATTTTGCGTTTCCCAATTCCACTGTACCCCATACCATCAAATGGGATCTCATCAACTCGAAACATTCTTCAGCAAGGATTGCATTTGCTGGACCTGAATCATGAAAAAGACAAACAGCAGTCGTTCTGGACTCACCCACTTTTATATGTGGAGTTTTTTCCCTCGACCTATTGCTATTGTTAGATTTTGTACTTCTGCCCTCCCCTCGTGTGGGGGAGGAGTGCCAAGATTTGTGCTTCGGAGGTCTCGAGGAGTCGAGGGTGTTAGTACAAGATACTGAATTGGTTAGAATAATCCTTCCGTATGGTGCTAGTTGAGATGACTACTGGAGATGCAGACGAAATAGGAAGGGCCATGAAGGAAGATAGAGGGGAGGATGCCAATGAGGTTCTCTTAGCTCCTGTCAGGGAACGACAGGAAGCACTCATACATTGTTGGATCCTGTACAGTATGTTCCTTTTTATGAAGTACGTGAAAGTACGAGTGTGTCAACTGCATATTCGCCTCACGACAATATTGGATAGATTTCTTCACAGGAGAAAATGAAAGTGAAGAGTTGGGCAGGATACAATTTTCCAATGACAGGTATCAACGAAGCCCCCCCTCCCCCCTCCGCTATTGTATCCCTAAAAATATTACCTCGGATTTTGTCTCTGAGGATAGAATACAAAATACACTACCTCCAAATTGTTACCCCTTTCCATCTGAATAACGATTCAAGACCTCAATTCCCTGGGAAGTACTTGACTCACTCGCCCCGCATCTCACATACTTCTTCAAAGTACCAAGATCCGCCAACCCGTTTTTCCCAAATGTTGAAGGACTATCATCAGTAGGTACAAACTCTATTGATGTCCGAATGATTGATACGAGATAAATTGAGGCCGAAATTCTCTTTTGGGAAGGAAGGAAGGAAGGAAGGAAGGAAGGAAAGGAGGAGAGAAGGTTAAACGAGGTGGGGATGGAATTGCAAGTGCCGGAGACCTGGTTTTTGGTCTAGTCTTCTTGATGGAAGGAGATTGTCAGGAGGTTAGGAACGTTACATACTTCGTACAGGCTCCAATAAACCTTGATGATCTGCCAGTGCACGCTAGATATGAAGCAAATTTGTGGCAATTATCATTCGCTGAGTGATGCGATATACATACAGTGCTAATTGGCCTGAACAAGGCATTTGCTGGCATTACACTTTGACAAATTATATGGAATGTTTTCGCCCTGTACCAAGTACAATCGTTTTCTAGATTTTAGAGATTTTTGTCTAATATAGAGAAGTGGTACGCCGATATGATACGAGATGAATTGAGAGTGAGAGTCAAACGGAATGGGAGGAGAGGAGATCGGAGATAAGGTGAGAGGAATGAATAAGCTGTATACTGCAAAAGTAATCACGGCAATCTGTTCTTAGATCTCTCCATTTCTGACTTCTGAGTTTTCTCATACGTTTTGTTTTGGGTGCTCAAAGGCAATCCTGTAATGTAAGTATGCGTTTCCTCAGGTTTTGCAACAGGAAAAGGTCGGCACCAAGGGTAGCACAAAAGATTTCCCGACATTCGGTAATCTGATCTACATTCTGCATATTCTGCACCCAAGAAACACGAAGACGTTCGAATTTCTGCACGAATCACCATCTACAAATCATGAGAATTCCCAACTCCCGGATTCCAACAGCGGAGATCTGCATGTGTGTTTGGAAGAATCTGGTGTATTCCAGCTCGAAATACGCACATGTCAAAAATTGCCGTTTTCTCTCTCTTGCAAGATTTTACAAGTACTGTAAGAATAAGAAACTTGAGTTAGAACAGTCATCTTCTTTTCTGTCGTTTTTCTAGAGCCGACGTGGGGTAGGTACTGTAGGGTAGGTCTCAAGAAGTGCCACCGCTCGCTCGCTACATGTCTGTCTGGATCTATCAAGTCTCACCGTTATTCCTTCCCTTCACACCATCCATCCACCACCGTCAATGTCTCAGCAATTGATGAAACACTTTCTTCCACAAAACACACACAACCTTTTTCCTTTCCTTTTTCCTCCTCCCAAAATAAACCAAAAAGTAAATCCAAAACGATTTCATTCATGCCCAAAACAAATCAATGCTGTCTCGGCCATAACTTTGCACTCCCTCCTCAGGCTCAAAAAACAATCTCCAAGCTCTCATACTTCGTGTCTGTTGTCAAACGTCACGCAAGACTACCTCCATCATTCTTCCACAAATCCACAAAGTGCACACTCCGTCCGTTCTTCCCCTTCTCCCGTCCGCTCCCTTTCACCGTGCAGTTGACTTGCAGGTACTAAGAGGTACATCCGAACATTTCCAAAGCCTCAAAAGCCTTAAAAGCCTCAAAAGCCTCAAAAGCCTCAGCGCGCTACTCGACTGAAAACGGACATCGGAACCCTGGTATTTTTGTGCCACATCCGCCATCCACCAGATCCACAATCCACCTACCCGCCATCCGCCATTCACGCCTTCACTAGCTTCAACCTAGTCTAACCTATCTTGTCCTGCTTGTGTTTTCATCAAGTACTCCGTATCTCATAGGAAGAAACATATTCGCCATGCGCAGGGACCAAAAAAATATAATCTTGCATCGTTGTACTGTACAGTCTGTGCTGTGCTGTGCCCAAGAAATCGGCATCCAAAACTGCCGGAATGAGAAGTGGATACAGTAGTTGCTATTGTCGAAATCTACTATTCTCGACGATGAGCATACAGCATAAGTGATGTTGTCTTTCCCAGCAGTTCTTACACTTCACGTCAGCCCTGCTAAGGGTCGTCGTCAAGGCGCTGCTTAAGACCTGGCAACGTCAAGGTTAATTAGTTTTCAAGAGAAGTGTTGAAATTGCGAGATACCCACGCGTCAAAGCCGCTAAACTAGGGTTACTTTACGCCATTTGGAGTTTTCCATCGCCTCTCCGTCCATGATACCATCAACATATGCCTCGCCTATAAGCTGGTACTGTCCATCACTTCGACGCCGAAGAATAAAGGGAACTTGAGTGCCCTTTATAAGTGCGACGAAGTCGCCCCGCGCAGCATATTCTGTGCCAAGTACTAAATGTCCCTTCCTTGTAATGAATGGAAGTCGCCCTAAGCTCTTCCCAATGATCTCTGGGCCCAGCCGAGACTCTAAGCCAGCCCTGCTCTTTAACTTGCCTTTCACAACTCCGTTTTTCAATAGCTGACGAAGCCCAGGCTTGATGTGATCTCCAGTTACGTGCTTGATGCCATTCTTCAAAAGCACAACAGCATCAAGAAAGCGGTCATCGCCAACCCTTACCAATTCCCTATGTTGGTTGTATCCAACACCACCAATCGAGGTCCTCGCCGCTGCGTGTAAACGATCGCTGAAATCTACATAAAGTTGCGTCTCCAGATATGTCAAACGAAGAATCTCAACTACCCACTTTACTGGCCACGAATATGTCTCCCCAAGAGGTACCTCGTGACTAGAAACCCTGCCAGGAAAAGATCCAACTTCTAAGATCTCATCATGTAAATGGCATTGCACTGAGATCCCCTCGATTACCCCTTCCCTCCTAATAGCAGCGATGTTAGAATGACTTGATTGCACCCCAGATGCGCTGAACTTGGGATAGACGGTGGTATGATCATTTTCCACATCTTGTAGCATATCTGTCACCGATCGAGACCAATCAGGGACCCAGGATGGTAGGCTGGGCTGGATCTTTGGCATCTGACAGAACGAGAGCAGTGACATATGACCTTGCTGAAGCAGAACTAACATGGCCGTCGTGTACGTTTCTTTACACGATTTCGAGTAATCTGGAAAGACACCCGATTTTTCTAGCTCTTCTCGATCTGCTGCAAGACTCAATAAAGCAAATATTTTATCTCGGGGGTCAGTTGACTCCAAGTGGTGGGGCCCATGGCGACGGAGATTTATACTGCCAACACATGTCGCACGCAGGAGAGCTGCCAATGGGAATCTGGAGTATCGGTATATATTCCAGGAAGATAGCATGAGAGTAGGTCTGTGTTGGAACAGGTTCAACATGATTTCACGCTGATAAGAAGTCAAACTTTGTGGCTGGTTGTTGAATGTCGTTGTGAGGACAAACCATAGAGCACAATACGCACCAAGAGCGGCGCTACATCGACGTCGTGTGATTCTGTTGCTTCCACAGATGAGTTCCGCGTTCTCCGAAAGGGTTATTTCTTGCAGAATCCATATCCGTCCCCACCAGGGCCGGGTAAAAAACCGCTTCATGCCAGCAACTGGCAATAAGTTATCATGGTCGTGCCAGCCACTGATGGAATAGAAAAGACTGTTTATTGTATCCTTGGAAACCATAAGTATTTTGCCCGCGGGTGTTCTTACTCCGACATATGATGGGCTAAGATCAGAGAGCTCCTGAGGCTGTAATGCCAGTTTTTGCCAGATGGCTTGGTAAGGCTCGAATCCATTTTCCATGCCGCAGGCTTCTGCTTTTGCTCCAAGGACGTTCAGATAATTCATCACTGAGTCATCGCCACTCCCTGCTGGACCAAGCCAAGCAACAACCTTGTATGCCTTTTGATAGATATCTGCCATAAGCCTAACTTGCCAACTTTTCTCTTCGTCATCTGCCTGATTGATACAGAGGGCATCGACCCAGATCACAAGGTCTTCTTTGGGCTGTCTGAGTACCATCATCGCGTCGTAAAGATTTTTGTTTACTCGAACCCCGGATTTTCCAACGAGTATCATCCTGGGATCCGTATCAGCTCCCCAGACATAGGACAAGGCCACAAACTTCGGTTGCTCGTGAAGGGCAGCGTGGAAGACATTACAAACGGGGATGAGTTTGAGCTTTGCGTTGCCGTCTGCCGCAAGGAGTTTTAATAACCTGATCTCATTCCTGTCGCGCTGTAATGCTTGGTATTGATACCCATTTATCTCTGGGGTAGCCATGATGTGGATCCTAGCTGGATAGGGATCAGGACGGGAATCTGAACGGGACGAGCCTTGAACAGATAGATACTGTAGTAATTAGGAACATGTAATGCGAACTTAAAAGAGTCTTATAAGGTGGGGAGGGTAATCTGCGGCCCGCCTATCGCTAGCGTAGCGGGGAAGCGCGGCCGACATTTAAGGCGAACCAGGACTGAGAGCCAGCTGACATGGACGGCACACTCTCTTTTAATTACACGAGATTCGATCCAATTATATTATATTAGTAAATGAGCGCAAATCTTACAGTACTCATTAGAGTCGCTTCGGTGAATTGATTATGTTGTACTTGAAGTCACATGATATAGTTGACTGATAGGTGGTTAAGAATCTTTAAAGAGTGTGGAGGGGAAGCCGATATTGCAAGCGACTGTATCTCTTTCTTTTTTTGGTTGTTTCATGTTTGCTGAGACCTACTCAATTGCGTTTAGTCTATTTATAAGCCTTGTTTTTGAGGAGGAATCACAACTTCGAGTCTCGGAGAAATTGAGCACCCTTGCAAAGGATGAACTTGATGGAATATCCCTTCTGGTTGGAATATTAGAAGGACGAAGAGGATGAGATGAGGCGATTGGGATTTGACTTCGTGGGCTTTCAATTGGGGTAAGAAATTTAGACATGCTGGGCACGCGCCGTCGCGGTTACTGTCTGCATTGATGAAGTAAAGGGTACGCTGATCCCCCACAAAGATCATCTTCCTGAGTTCTTGACATGATCAAATTGGGAAGTTAATCAACTACAACTCACTCCTCGCGGAAGAACGATAACGAGAACAGACGGGAGTTCGTACTGTACGAGTAACAAGGCAGGGCCTCTTGGACCTACCATCTCATCTCCAATCCCCTAAACCAAGCCAAGTACATCAAGTCCCGATCATCTGATCTAATTCAGACCCAACAAGCAAATCGTTCGTAGATCAACATCAGAGCGCGCCCATCTTCTGCCTGTCACTGTCTCGCGTCTTTCATCTGTTTCAAAAAGCTTTTGATAAATACAAAAGAGCCTCCGAGAGTTAGACCGAAATGTCTTAGTTTATGACATTCTATTCGCCGTTGAATGATATCTCCTTACCAAGTATATTAATCAGCCTTACCGGGAAAAAGGTATTGACTGGTGCCTAAACTATGGATTCGGACTCTCTCATTCCCTTGTGCTGGTTTTCTGAATTTCAATGTTTGCTTTGCGCTTTGCTACTCTAGTGAGCGGGAAGTTTCAATGAAGAGAGTGCATCACCGTATTGCGTTTGTAGTCATCCTTGGTGCTTTGTGGGCATTATTCGTATTTCCCAAATCAAATCAAATCAAAAGAAAAGTCTGATAATCTCCAAGAATCACCAAGTTTTGAAATAAGTGTGCAATTCTCGGGGAGGGGGGAGGGGGAAAGGGGGGTTACTCAAGATCAGAGAAAACAAGTCGTGGCAACCTGAAAAATCGCCCATGTTGTCTTGAGGTCCATTGCTAAGATTTAACATGCACATTTCTCTCACACCTTGCTTCCAAACAAAACTCCTCCCCCCGATAAGATGCTTGTTTTCTTATTGCTTGGTCCCTTTCTTTCTTGATGCAACTTCCTTCGGCATGATGGTTTTGAATGTGGAAATGGGGAGGGGATAGATGTTCTCAAAAGAAGTGGAGGATGAAGTGGAAGTGTTCGTTCGCGTGATAGTTGTTGGATGTTTGGATTTTCGGAGGCTCAGAATATACCCTACCTACCTTGCAAGTACAGTACAGTACCGACGCACAAGCAGTGATGGAGCTAGGATTATTTCGGGAGGGGAGTTGGATTCAAATAGATCATCATCCGGTGTTTTCCTTCTAAAAATTCCTGGTTGATGCTGATCTTTAAAAAATGAGTGGGGTTATGAATCTGCATGCGTTGCTTGCGTTGCTTCGCTGGGGAAAATCCGAGATTTGGGAAAGTCTAGATTTTGATGTCAACATCTCAAATCTCAAGTTTCCGAATAGACAGCCGAAGATCGGCGAACAAAACAGCAGGAAAATTTTTGCTGTGTTTTAATTGGGCGAGAATTCCAGGTTCAGAAAAGTGTGGTTATGTTTGAACGTTTCCCAGTATTGTGGAGCTCAAACTTGAGTTGCTAACTTGCTTGACAGATCTTATGGAGAGCTTTGCGTGATGGTTTATGGTTGATCTTTCGTTCTAGAGTTCGATAGAAATAGAAATGGTTTTTGGATATCGAAGAAATTGGCTTTGTCAGGTTGGAGTGGGTGAACTGAGCGGGCAAGCTTACTTGATCCCGGCATAGCCAGTTCATTTGCAGATTACTGTAGAACTGTAAGAGTTCTGGACTTCACTCGTGGCCCCCAGGCGAAACACACCAAAAACGGCCTTTTTTCACCCTTTTAAAAAACTTTTTCTTATTCGCTTAGAAAAATATA
>JBAMDN010000811.1:0-15110 GCA_037074945.1 Tetracladium marchalianum | reverse complement strand
CAAATACAGCACCTCTACCCGCTTTTCCTCTCCCACTCGCAGCTTCAAATCTCGCTCTCCATTTGTCCTCATGTCTGAATAAGCTCACTGCCTCAAGGGCACTAGGAGTTCCATATTCTGGATCTGCTCCACCATCAAGTAATGCCTAGAGTATTCAGTTTCATCAGTCCCAGTCACAAACACTCAATAGCATAATACCAAGATACAGAAATCTTACCTCAACGACAGCATCCTCGCCTTTAAACACTGCACCGGCTAATGGAGATTGTCCTCTGTCGTTCAATCGGTTTGGATCACCACCGTGTTGGAGGAGCATTTTGACGAGAGAAGCATGGCCATGATATGCTGCTAGCATTACCTGGGACGATGAGTTTAGTTCGACTATTTTTGTCAGTGGAGCATAGAAATACTTACGAGACTATCTCCCTTGTCATTTGTCAGATTCGCTGGCAATCCTGCTGGGAGAGCTTGTTCAAGGACATCTATTTGTCCAGCTCTTGCTGCGTTGAACATTCGCGAGGCAAATGCCACGGCTTCGGGAGGGAGTTCGGATGCCATTCTCTTTTTATTTTTTGTCTTAACAGGTATGAAAAGAATTTGATTTGTGAAGTAGGATATCAAAGAATGAAATTTCAATTACATATCAGGTAGTTGTTGGTCGTAGTCGCACTGTAGTCATCAACATACAAAAAAATTGATGACATCGTCAACACCATTGACAAGCCATCCTCGGTTGGCCTCGGCGTTACCTTCTCGGCCTCTAAATTTCCCTTCCATACTCCAACTGTCCTTCATCCTCCACAACATCTCCAATTCAACTGCATACACCACTCAAGATGCGGCCAATTCTCCCCCTCCCTTCCACTCTCCCAAGAATCATCCGCCAAAGATTCTACTCTACACCCTCCGCCAATCCTCCTCTCATAAAAGTCCTCGACGTCCAAGCTCCCTCCTCAGGACGAATTCGCATTCTCTCCCTCGCGCGCCCAGCTGCACGTAACGCCATCTCACGAGCCCTTCTTCAAGAACTCCGACAGAATATAGATTCAATCCACGCCGAATATGCAGAAGATGGGTCGGAAGTGCCTCCAAAGGCGCGATTCGGTGGTGCCGCCGGAGTAGACCAGAGGGGGCCGACGAGAGCTTTGGTATTGACGAGTGAAGTTGATAGTGTGTTCTGCGCGGGCGCAGATTTGAAGGAGAGAGCCGGAATGAGTCAGGATGAGTACGTTTTGCCTCTAAATAATATGCGATGCTCTTTACTAATTTTTGGTGACATAGAACCAACGCATTCCTAGCGAACCTCCGAAATACATTCTCAGCTCTCCATTCTCTTCCAATTCCTACAATTAGCGCCATAAGCTCGATAGCTCTAGGAGGTGGTCTCGAATTAGCACTGAGTACCCATTTCCGAGTTCTCGCTTCCACGGCGCAAGTTGGTCTACCAGAGACACGATTGGGAATAATTCCTGGCGCAGGGGGAACTTACCGTCTCCCTGCGCTTATTGGACTCAGTAGAGCGCGAGATCTGATATTGACGGGAAGGAGAGTGAGTGCCGCAGAAGCATATTTCTTGGGAATTGCGGATAGATTGGTACAAATTGTGCCAGAGGAAGGAAAGGAAGGGGACGATGCGAAAGCAGCGTTGTTGACTAGGGCGAAGGAAGAGGTCTTGCGAGAAGCTGTGAAGCTGGCCGGGGAGATTTGTGAGGGTGGGCCAGTTGCTGTGAGAAGTGCATTGGAGGCAGTGGGTTGGGCAAGGGAGGACATGGAAAACAAGATGTACGATAGGGTTGTAGCGACTGAGGATAGGAACGAGGCTTTGAAGGCTTTCAGGGAGAAGAGGCCACCGGTATTCAAGGGAAGGTAAACTAAGAACGGAGTAGAAATGATATTGTATTCATGAAGAGAGACACCAAAAGTCTTGTCCCTAATTCCAAAGTCTCTGGAAGAGCAACGTCCACAAAGCTCTAATTGATAGTGTAGACCATAACTCGAGTTATATCAAAATTGTGAAATAGTAATCTAGAGGCAAGGAAAGCTCCGGATGGTTCTCATGAATTGAGTTTCGATCTTGATTCGAGTTCGATATCAACACGGAATGAGCTCCGCACAAAGTTGCAGGGGTGCCAGTTGCCATGACTTCACAAATGCCATGTTGGCCTGCAATGGCATTGCACAGCACCCATTTCCCCCATGTTCTCAAGTACACAACTACAAATGGATACTGAATTGACTTCAAAATAGACATCAACGAAAGGGATAGGAAAGAAAACCAAAAAAGGACATCAAAATGTATCATGAATTCACATGTCGCCTATCATGGCACGATTTCCGATTCGATCTTGCGTTTTGCTTCCCCGCGCCCGCGATTGGGTTACCCTCTATGACGTATAGGTAGAGCTCTCCCAAGTGTGTGCAAGCTCCAAGTTCCCCTTATATTTGTAGGGGACCTCACTTCCTCTCTTTCCTTTCCTCTTCTTTTTTTCTCCCCATTCCAAGCACATCCTCAATTTGAATCCTACTCCCAATTTCAATCATACCTACTTAAATAAACCAAACCACCCCATTTAAAATCCACCACCTTCACAATGTCTTTTCTCACCCGCACAACTCCTCGCATGGCTTCCCGCCTCGCATTCGCTCCTCGCGCAGCTTTCTCGACCTCGTTTGTCAACCGCAAGACTCCCGTTGAGACGGTAAAAGATGCCGCGAAGACTGTCGACAGAGCTGTTGCCGATAAGCTTGTTGATGGGATTGAGCTCGGAGGTTAGTCTTCCCTTCCTGGCTTGTGCTTCCTTCCATAAGGTTACCTACCTTGGTTGGGAACGAATGCTAATTGGCGTGGTTACGTATAGAGCAAGCCACACAGAAAGTAAAGGAAGTCTCTGGCATGTCGACTGGTGAGGTGAAGGGAAAGGCGAATGAGCTCGCAGGAGAGGCAAAGGGAAAGGCAAACGAGTTGTCTGGCCAAGCTAAGGGAAAGGCCAACGAGTGAGTGTAACCCTTTTCGAGATGGAAGTATGGTGGTAAAATATGCATTGACTAACCTGAATCCTAAAAAAGACTCGCCGGTGAAGCTAAGGGAAAGAAAGAGGAAGTCAAGCGTAAGATGTAAAGGCTCGATTGATCAATTGTAATAATGGTTTAGTGATGCATGGATGCACATGAGTGTCTGTTAGGGAAACAGGACCCCTCATGTTTCTACATTAGAGTTGTATGATATGACGATTAAGCGGACAAGTTAATGAATGAAAAAAAACCATCAAAACCAAAGTCTCTTCGTTCCCCTGCTACGTCCTCAACTATGTGCAAGCAATTTACAGTACATCCTTGATCTCAAACCCTCCACTCTCCCCCAGCCGCATTCCGAATCCTATCCAACTCCTTCTGCACTCTCGCCGCCCCCTCAAAATCACAATATCTTTCCACTTTACCTTCAGCAAAAGCTTCATACAATCTCGCAGTATTCACCGCAGCCGGCTGACTGTCCCCTTCCCTCCCAAATTCCACATCCTTCACATCACTCTCCCTCCCTAACCTCGCCTTCAAAGACGTCCCTTCCCAGGCCAAAGTCCAGGGAGTACCATACGGGATCGTAACCTCGATCTCTCCCTCGTCGCCAGTAGTGATCCATCGAATACCCACATCTTCATCAACTGGTTTCCCGACAGCAGTACGGAAATGAGTTGATGCCCATGCGCCCGAGACAAGATTTCCTAGGATAGCGATGTGATCGGGTGTTGTTTTCGGGTAAGATGGTTTGATGACTTCGCCGGTGCTGGAGACGATGTTGATTGTTGGGAAGTCTGTTTTGAGGAGGGAGGTGATTGAATTAGAGGTGAAAGAACCAAGGATGTACGTGAAGGTTTCGAGGACTATTGTTTCCATTTCGATATCAGATGATCAATTCATTTCCTATGATTTGATTTCAAGGAATAGAGGAAACACACTCACAATGTCACAAAGGATTAATACTTAAAGTATTCCCACCACTATTTTTATCAAGGATATACTCCGCGCCTTCAATCCAAACATCATGTACCATGGATGCCATGGTCCCGATTACAGTCGTTGAAACCAACTGGCCTATCCCACCACTTTCAACGAGTTCTTGGATCTTTCCTATCAGCGGGCTCGCTCGAGCTTGAGCGCCGACTCTTGTCCGCACACCCTTCGCCTGCGCTAGATTGCTTAATTCTTCCGCCTCAGCAGTGGTATTTCCCAACGGCCACTCGACAAAGACATCTTTACCTGCTTCTAACGCTGGTCTGGCCAAATCGTAGTGCTTGAAGACGTCGACGGAGACGACGACGAGATCGACGTCTGGATCGGCTGCTAGTGCAGTGGGATCACCGTATGCCTTTACTACTGCTCTGGATGATGAGGGAGAAGAGTCGTCGTTGAGGTTGTGAAATGCGATGGCATTAAGAGCGGATTTGACGCTGGAGTTGCAGATGGCCACGATTTGGCAGTGGGGCGATGCGCGGAGGTAGTTCAGGTGTGCGAGGACAGCCCAGGCTCCTGGCGCATATGGATTGTTCTTGATACCGAGGCCGATGAGACCTACGCGGATTGGGATTGGGGGAGACATTGAAGTGATAGAATGGGTGTTCAAAGATGTATAATGAAAGAAATGAGTATTTGTGGTGGGAGAAACGCTTGGGTGTGGAATCGTGAGAACCTTTGGGAAGGATGTTTGAGATAATGGAGAAGAAATCCAAATGAATTGATAGATTTCTTATATACTTACAAACATCTTAGTATGATCTTGTTTTCATTTATGAAAGTGTGTAGAACTCTACTGATATTTCCGCATCGGGACCGGAGTAAACAAGACGAACCGCTATAAACGGGATTCTGATGGTCACGAGAAACTAGACCTGAAGGTTTGGCGCAAAGTCCGTTGGATTTGGTAATACGGACTTCTGTGCTAGAGGACAACGTCTAGCATTTCTCTTCTAACTTTTTCGATATTGCATTTGAAAGCATCCACTTCAATGAATCAAATCTCGAATGAACTGCGATTCAGTCCTGGCGGAGATTTGGCATGAGTCATCATTTTCGAGGAGGAACGCATTCCGGACCCAATCCTATCCACACTCGTTATCGATCACTCAATCGATCACCTGGTTAGGTTGATGAAAATCCGGAAATCTGTTCAAAAAACCAGAAGCATACCGAACTACAGAGTTGCTTATCGAAATGGATGCCTCGACACGAGTAAGGTCTTGCAAACAATGCAGACAAGCAAAAGCTGGATGTAGTCTCGACACCCCTCTCTGCACTCGATGCCAAAATAAGAACTTACCGTGCATGTATGAGAATAAAAGAATTCGTCGGAATCCCCCAACAGATTCCCATTACCACTCATGAGCCGTTGAAATGGGAGGACTGGATCTACTCTGAGAGTAATAGAAGGTATGTGTAACATAAAAACTAGCACTTTCCGCTGAAGCACCTAATGCGAAGGTGGGCAGTATGGAGAGTGATGTTCTGAATGATTTGTCGAGGTGGTCGGAGGAAGTAGACGGGTATGGTTCGTTATTGATTATGGCGCTTTCAGGTCTTGATTTTACCGTTCGGAAGTAGTGGTTAGAATACGCGTATTTGTATGTAAATGTTCAGCCCACCAGGAATGATAAAGAGGCCGATCAAGAGTAAACCGTTGACGTACATCGAATGCGGCAGGTGATCATCAGTACAGGCACAGTCAGACAGGTGTTGTCAAACAACGCCAGTGGACACGAGTTGAGGAAAGTCGTGTCGAAACGAGACTTTGTAGGAATTGATACTTTCCATATCTCTTGGCGTATCCGGAAACAGGCCGCCACAAACTAGATGATTGACACTAGGTAAGGTCTTCGTGATAGCCTATTCTCAGCGTGACCAAGAATGAGGCTCACTTGCGGCTTAACCATAGATCAAGTTAATGGAGCCTCACGCCGACAAAGCTTCCTTCGGAAAATTTACTGCGGCAACTGATCTGACATAATTAACACGAGTCTTTGACCGAAAAGGGAGAGGAATGACTTTTCTAACAAATCGCAACACCGCCCCCAACTTTTGGATCATGTGTGTTGTTAAGTCATATGCTTGTACGAACAGGAATCGACTAACCGTCGATAGCAAGGCGACTGATCAATTGTTCAGATGAAAAGGGTTCCACCGAGCATTACTATAGGGTCGGTATTCATGGAGAGAATTCGATGAGATCCAGGAAAGCGCAGTTGCACAGAAGCTCGGGATGCTTGGCGGATAATTGATGCTATCTGGAGACAGTCTAGCGTGCGAGGCTAGGTAAGCGAGCAAGATCCCAAAATAAAGATCTCCAAAGCCAAACCGCATCCAGCTGATCACTTTGCCATCCTTCCGACTTCGATCAGTGCGCACCCCAGTTGCCCACCATTCCCCTCAGCTCCGGCTTGCAATACTTGAAAACTTGAAGATATACGATCGACAACACACAACCACACACAACCACATACAACCACACACTCTCTCAAACCAACTCACCACCTTCCTCACCTATCTTTCTTTTGCCGCCGAAAAAGACCGAACCCGTGTTTCAATCGCCCCTCGCAATTTCCGCAACGTGACATTTCCCAAGTTGCCCTTTTGTTGTCCAAACACAGCAGCACAGCCTCTGTGTCAAGGAGCACCCGCGATCCTCCACCCAGGGCACCGACGACACTGGCCCTGTTCTCATCGCCCTCTCCCGCCTGAACTGGGCGCATTTTGTGACCATTTCCCCGCCGTTCAGGAGCAAAAGAAGATTAATTGCCTGCATTGGGAGTCTAAGAGTCTTGGGGTTGTCATCTAGGGCGAAGTGGCGAAAGGGAGACTTCTTTTACGAGCATCGCTTCATCTGACTTTTGTTTGGTCAAAAAGGCTTGTTCGCCCTCATTGCAGATTGGAAACCATAAATTCGCGTAGCCGTTCTTTGCTTTTCATCACCACCCTTGTCTCTTTTGTCGTACATACTGTCCTGTTTCTACCCCGTGCTTCATCATTCTACCGTTTTCCTCGCTTCTGCTTTCCCATTGTTCTCCTTCCTCCTTTTCGCGCCTCAAATTTTATATACCCTACGAGCCAGAAAACATATCTGTCCTAGATATACCTGGGCCTTCCTTTTTTCTCCCGCCAAAATTGAAGAAAAGAGATACCCATTCAGCTTTGTGAAGATGGCATCATCTGGCCATGACCGCCCCGCACACCCCCCGCGAACATCCTCACGCTTCGCACCAGGAGTATATTTTAATGTTGAATTCGGCGTCTCTCTGACCAGGACGACCGAACGACCTCCTGTCCGAGCAGGAATGCAGTACGCATCACGCCACATGCAGGATCGGATATACCAACAAACACATCCAACATCACAACGAACCAGTCGCCCACAACACACGCAACAAACATCAACCCAACAATCACAATCTCAATTTCACCAGCGTAACCATTCCCCAGGCCGGGATCAACAGTCCTCATCCTCCCGTCGCCTAAACGTCAGAACACATGAACAACACCATGAACGTTCCAGCTCGGCACCCCCAACTGTCGACAGAGATGACCTCGTCAGTCCCCTCACACCAGAAGAAACCTTCCGCGCAGTCCAACACACCGGGTCCTTTCCACGAGAAAGATTAGATCGTCCACTCCCCTACTCCCCCGCTCGTTTCCGCCTCGGCGAAGATGAACTCCCCTGGTCCGTTCCACCTTGGTATCGGCCTTCAGAGCCCTCATCGGAATTCGATACCAGTCCCATTCTCATCTCGCGCAAACCGCTCGCGGCACACTCGATACGAGGAAGTCCGCAGCGTGTAGCTTCATCACCCGCGACATCTTCGATATCAGGTTCTTCCGTTAGGGCGAGCATGGTTGGTGGATTGCCCAGTATTGGATTTGAGCACGGCGAGAGGGAGAGGGAGAGGGAAAGAGAACTTAGTGAACCACGACGGCAAGAATCGCATCATCGTCGGACGGAAGATCCGCAGCGCGCAAGAGATCTAGGAGAGCTGCAGCAGGCGATGATGACAGTGGATAGTCTGCATCAGGATCCATGGTCGCAGGAACCAGAAAGTTTGGGAGCAAATAGTCTGGGATGGGCCGTGAGGACGGAGCCGAACGTGGAATTCGCCTTTGCGGGAGGTTATGATGCAAGTGGGTTTGGTGGTCATTATGGAGGCGGGTACTACGGGGCAGGGTATGGAGGGAGTAGTGGATTTGGAGAGAGGGAGAGCGGAGTGTTGATGAGTCCGCCGCCCGCATATTTGGATTCGCAGTGGGAAGAGATGGGGTGGAGGATAGGAAGACCCAGGAGTTCGGCTTGATGATATATGAAAGTAGTAATGACATTGGAAGACCATCTGGGACGGCGTTCTGGACGGAACGGTGTATGCTATGCTACAAATCAGCGGAAATACGCGATTGAGCGAATGCTGTGTAATGAATTGAATGTTGGATTATATGTAATAAAAGTTTTGGCCAATCACTTCACAAGGTGTTTGAAAGTCCTAGTAAAAGTGTCATGGCGAATCATAGGTGAATTGTAGACCATTGATTTTTGAGTCCTGATCGCATGTCAAAAAGCGGAAAGTGATTTAGCAGCACAAACAACAACTCAAACAGAAGTAAACTTTTTAATTCATTTCTGAACTCCGATTATTCTTTACATTTTTGCCCCCCTCTCTAATCCACATGCAACATCCACATCATAATATCATAGGTTATCCATACTTGTCTCATCAAACATCCATCCTAAACCAATCGCCCGAATTTCATTTCCAGTGCATCCCTATTTCCCCACCCCAAACAATATTGTAAAACATAATTAAGTTACAAAAGACATAGGAGCAAAGAAGTGAAGTGGGTATAATCATAGTAATACAGCAAGCAAACAAGGGCATCGATCGAGGGGAAAAGGAAAAGAAAAATGAAAACGCAATAAAACGCCTTCGCCATATGTGTATGCGTGATTGTAATCCAACAGGTCTTTCGCGCAGGTTCTATTCCAACAAGGAAATGTGTTGTGTTTGGTGCAGGCGGAAGTTGAAGGCTCCATCTACTCGAGCCTCAGTGTGACATCCGGGTCATAATCACCAAAAGCTTCGTTTCGTCTTGCTGCTCTCTCCATGTAAACTCTCTGCTTGCCCTGCTCTGCAGCGTTTAAACAATCGATGTAAGTACGGAATTTGACGATTTCGCGTAGAAGATACGAAGATTTCTTCTCCCAATTTGCCATCGCTTTTTGGGCGTTCATGTGGCGAGGCGTGAACTGTGGATTGTGTTAAAATGATGTACTCAAAAGTCATTAGGGGAATGAAAAACTTACGGCAAGGAGCATAGGGCTTCTCAATTGGTTGTGCTTTTGCAGCTCTTCCTCGATTCCGTTGACATACGCAAAAAGAGTGGAAAGTTGGTCTTGCTCCATCAAGTTGCTAGCTCGCATACTCTGTGTTGGAGGAGACCAGTCTGATATCATAATTCTGTCTCCAGGAAGTCGGGATCTAATTACACCATTCATGCCTTGGTCAAGACTTGATCGTAAAGAACTTTGAAGACTAGGTCTGTGACCAGTCGATGAAGCTCGTGGCCGAGTGGATTCGTTGACAGCTGCAACGAGCGCGTTATTTACAATGTTTTCGGACCATCCATACTCAATATTGCTAATGCCACCCACGAGGGGGTGGTTAGAGAGACGAGCACTCCAGTAGTTGGCTGACGAGACGAACTCTTTGACAATCTCTGGTGTTCCAACTTGGAACAAATGGACAGCTCCTGTCGGCAAAGACAATGCCCAAACATGCGGGCGTGCTTTGGAATATCCTGGTGGCGGTAATGCACTTGCAATTGTTTGTCTGAGCAAAAAAGAGCCAAGACTCTCTGCGTTATCTTGCCAATTTCCACCACCAACAACTCCGCCGGATGTTTTCCCTTTCGATTTGCGCATGCTCTTTGCAGAGAAAGAAAATAAGCTCATATATCCCTTTTCGATAACGGCAAAGACCTCATTCCAGTTTCTGTCCTTGGCCTTCTTGTCCAAGGCTTCCAGATGATGTTTGTGCTTTACCAAACCCTCTTTCGCCCATGGCGCTCCTGCCAATTCCAGCGACTCGTCCTCGAGCAGGGGTGCTGCACGAAGCTCTTCTTGTTCTCGATCACTGCCAGCGCTGCTAACATGTTCTTCACGAATAATCGCTTGACTCAAAGCATTGGCGAAACCGATTGACTGTTGATAATCGCCCTGGGGATAACTTGAGCCAAGGGAATCTACCGACATCGAGGTGTGTTTCCCAAGAGAGTATTTACTCCAGGTGCTGGACGAGACAGATGGACTCCACATCGAGGACTGATCATCAAGGCTAGTTCTACTTGATCCGAGCCCGGAGCCAGGATACAAGCGTGGCCTTGAGCGATTCTTGTTTACCCATTTTCCGTTGCCATTCCTCACACTATCCGCAGTACGACCCCTTGCGTACGATTGAGCTTCTGAGGGTGTTTTGCTGAGCACACTTGGCGAACGTCGCAACATTCCATTGGTGAAGACAGAAAGGGTATTTGACGATGATGATAGTAGTTGAGCTTTCTCGATCGGAGCACCAAACAATGGAAGACGTTCACTTCGAATCGAGTTGTAAAAGTCTTTGAGTACGATCTCAACTTGGACCTCCCAGGTGCGAAGGGTGCCATGGAAGGGTGCTTTCACAAGCGGTCCGCAGTCATCCAGTGGAGTGTCATAATCCAATGGGGTCGGTGCATTGCCGTTGGCATCTAGACGGGGTGGAGGCTTAAATGACGTCCTCCATGATGGTCGCTCAGCTTCAGCTGATGTCCTGTCTGGCTTGAGGTTTTCGCTTGACTTGGCTGATTCAAATGGCTGGCTTTTCCCCGGTAAAACAGTTGGTCTGTTCGGCTCGAATGCATCAGGTGCTGACTCATTCACGCTTCTTCGAATTGTTGGCATAGTGTTCTTGATGAATTGACTTCTAGTCATCCTTTGCTCGATATCCGCAAGGTACAAGTCCGTGTTCAATAGCAGTACCGAGTAGCATATTGTATACACAACATCTGTAGATGATTAGAACAGGAAGTGATTATGTAGGGCATCTCAATTGACTTACCAGTCACTTTGAAACCATGATTTGGATTACATTCGCACCAACGCTTCGCAAATGAATCCAGAATTCTGTCCACTTGCTGACTCTCTCCCTTCAGAACCAGCTTTCCACACATCACACGAAGAGCGGCAAGAATATTGAGATTTGCAAAGTCATAAAGGCCCATGTAGGCAACCAGGACCTTTGCATGAGAAGCATCCTCTTCACCCATCCATGCTGTTGCCTTCTCCTTGGTAACAAAATCTTCGTTGCCGTCGAATATCTGCTGGGCTTTCTCGCGGTCGTCCTCACCAGGGGTTTTTTCGGCTTCCTTGTGCACAAGTTCGCTTAGGGCCTGGCTTGCTTCTCTAGCTGTCATTAAGCGGGAGGGTGTCTTCTCCTCGGTATGTTCCTCGCCTTCGACCTGCACGATGGGTAGGCTAGTAGCAGATTTATAAACAGTATCTGTTGAGCTCGAAGTTCTCTGTGAAATGTCCCCTGATTTGGATGGTGGCAACGCCAACTTGGATGGTGTTTCCTCGTCTGAGGATGATGGCTCGAGCCATACACGACTCTCGGGCTCACTCGATACAGTGATCTTTGTTGGAGTAAGCATAATCCATTCCTTTTCATTCTTGGTCCCAACAGTCTTTTTGGAACTGGATCTTGGGTCAAGATTTTTTGAGCCATCTGCAGGTGACGCTCTTGGTGATTCGAATTTGGTAGATGTTGGGGACTTTTTGGTATGTGCTCGCTCATACTCTGCTACCAGCGCCATATCGCGGGCCACAGCAGGAGTAATCGTATTCTTCTTGTCCCCAAGATACCGAGTTTCGGTGGGCTCATGGTGGATAGACCTTGAGCTGTTACTGTGACCATCGCGATCATTGTCGCTCGAATCTTGAAGGAAAGTGGCATCCTGTTCGTCTCTCGATTGGCTCTCATAGCCACCAGTAGAGAGATATGGTTTTGGAGTAGCAGTTGACAGTGTGGTGCTCTCAGCTGCATCTCGTAAAGGAGCATCGCGGGAAGGAGGCTTGACGGCGCGAATAGTGGCAAGTTTGTTGGGCTCATAGTCGGGAGAGAATCCTCGAGTATTTCGAGGCTGGGGTTCTGGGCTGTGATTCATCTGGCGATCAATACTCTCCTGAGGAAACAGGTCTATTGGACTTCTCTGGGGCGTACGGATGTAGGGATTCATCACATCTCGTAAACTACTGACAGGGCTTGATGGCGCTTTTGTGGCAAGAGGTTCACTCTGAGAAGCAAGTAACATGGGTGGAACTGTTGGAACCGGGACGGGAGGTTCTAATTCGGATGTAGACTTCTTTCGTCGCCTGAAAAAGGATGAAGGTTTCTTGCTCAATATGGGCTCTCTGGGGGCTGGTGGTGCCTCTCGTGATGGCGGCGTTTGCTGTGTTCGCATTTGGCTGGCGATGTGATGCGACTTACTGTTTGGTCTTTCTCCAGTTGTTTCAGCCGAGGTTGTGGAACCGTGTGAACGTGGAGGCTCTGGGGCAGGGACAGGGTGACTCCTTGAAGAACCAAACACTCTGCGGAAGAAGCCTTGTTTCTCTTTTGGCGGTGGTGGTTGTTCTTTGGTCTTCCCATATCCAACGAGAGGAGCGGGTGCTGGTTGTTCTTTGACAAAAGCAGGCATTGGAGGAAGTTCTCGAGAACGATCGTGAAGTCCAAAGTCCCTTCCACCCAATACCGGATTCTTCGATTTGTAGGCACTTTTTGACGAACGGGTGCTTCTCTTCCTCTCAATCTTTGGAGGGGGTGCGGCAGGACTTGGTGGCTCTTGGTGCGACACCATGATAGGCGATGATGGACGAGGCCGTGACGGACCACCTGGAACCGTAGGTGTTGGGGCTGCGTCGTAGTCGTAGGGAGAAAAAGATGCAACGGATGCGTTCACTCGCCCAGCCAGCGGGTTGCTCAACTGCATACGGAGTGCAGGACGCTCACTTCCAAAATCAAAACTCGACGATCTGCCATTTAACCCAAGCCCCCATCTCTGGTTGTTTGAATGTTGAGAGTAACCTAGGTCGAGACTGTTTGCGCTGCTGCCTTTGCTGCCTTTCCCTGATCGTGAATGTAAACCTCGTGGGGGAATCTGCGATGGACCCCTCGATCCAGTTCGCGACACTCCAAATCCCTGATTCCCGCTCCCTTCGTTCCTCACGCTGTTTATTCTTCCTAGGCTCGTTTGAAAGTTCGAACTGCTGTTGCTCCTTCGTCCACGAGAGATGTGCCCCGAATACTGACTTGAATTGTCCCCATTTTCGTAGTCGGAGCTGTAGGAGTATCCATGGGATGCACTCCGGCCATTCCTCGGAGCGAAATTCTGAGAATGGGCGCAAGAATCATCGTCTCCAAAGGCAGAGTATAGCCGCTGTTCATCGAGTGGCGATTGTCGTGATCCCCCTTTGTCTCCATCATATGCGTATTGATCTAGGGAGAACAACATGTTCTCCACCAGCGAGTCTCGGGTAATCTGTCGTGGTGAAAGCGAAAGATCGTGCGAGTCCTGGAAGGGAGCCCCCCTTTCATTCTGATTTTCCCTCATCATTAAACCATCGACGGGTGTTATATCGTCCAGAAATGTTTCTCTCGTACCGGTTCGTCCTCTTAGCGCCCGATTTGCAGTTGCGGTATTGCCTCTGGTAGAACGATTTTGGACGGGTGTTACTGGAGGTGAATTCTCCTTTGCTTTCCCCTTGTAGCCGGTATCGAGATTCAGAGAGACGCCTAAGCGCTTGGTCGGAGATTTCAAGCTGTTGTCGAACGACTGCATGCTGCCAACTCGTTGTTGAGCTGGAAGTCACTCCCGCAGCGCTTCTGTGCAACAAGTGCCTCAGCTCGACTCCACCCGCAGCCTATATCAATGTTGGTATTCGACTTCGTAGCATTCGACCGAGGTGAGGAGCTCTTGTTGTCGCGTAACAGTTTGCGGGATGGTGAAGGGCCCTGTGCTTTGAGTTTGAGGCAACAGATGTGTGAGGGAGAGTAACTATTGAAACAACCAAGCGCGGCTGGTAGGCTCTCTTTGTGGCTTTCGTGGAGAAACTAGACCGGTAGGGACTGTGTTGCGAAGAGGGTGAGAGTCTCGCGAACTCGAAGATTGTTGCAATTATTAAATGACGGTGGCCGTGGAAAGGTAATTAGAAATTTGGAGGGAAGGGTGGTCCTTTCAATGGGGGAGAGGATTACAATTCAATATTCTTGGTCTTGGGAGGTGCCGCTCGGAAACAAATGGGCAAACAAAGTTTGGGTGAGAGTGGAGGCTGCAACCCACAGCAGAGCCATACAACAGCACTGAGGAATGAACAAGAAGAATGACGAGAAACTCGAGACCCACGAGGCACGAGGAGGTCAGCAATAATATTTACAAGATGCTTGAGGATGGAGCTCTGGGATATTCGCAATTTACAGTTTACACCAGCTGCGAACGGGGCCAGCAAGGAGAACCCACGCACTCGTTCATCGCTAGATTCGCTACAGAGATTAGGGGCGAGGAGGTTGTGTCAAGAAGAGGTCTGTGTATTTGCTGCAGCAAAGACGGTGTGTTTCCTCCGATGCAAGAGACCGATACACACACGCTATTTTACCTACCTACTCGAAGAGGCAAGATGAAGAATAATCACAAGAAAAATCGTATGGCGTTATGATCCTCTTGTTCTTAACTTCTTGAATACAAAATGCACCCTCCAGCACCACCACATGTTCCACAGGCCCTTACGATTGGGCCAGTAGTCGTACCAGGTACCAGCAACACCGTTCTCTCGTCAGATCTTGAATGTCTGGTACGCAAGCCACGGGAAAAGTGTGGGACACAGTCTGGCGCATCCTCCCTGAAAGACACAATATGCCGATGTTGGTATGGCTTCGAAGCAATATGACCCGAGTATAACCAGATTACCCAGGCACCGGACCTGAAAAGACGAGAAGCGAACACGCCGAACACATGGGGATAAAATCTACGAGTCTGCCTACAACTGCAGCTGCATCCTG
>JBAMDN010000810.1:0-17728 GCA_037074945.1 Tetracladium marchalianum | reverse complement strand
ATACAGAAGTTAAGATCTTAACTAATTATAAGAACCTTATCTACTTTATAACTATAAAAGAGCTTAACAGATAGTAAGTCCGTTAGGTAGAAATACTCGCTTCGTACTATTTTAGAATTCGTTACGTATAGGGTATCGAGAATACTCGAGCCGACGTACTTAGTCGGAAACTAGAATATATAAGTAATAAAACTTCGCCTTCTAGAGCTATCTTTAAGGAAGACGGGTTATTACTAGTTTATAATAAAATATAGCTCGTCGTTATTATACGATTAAAAGATCTTACCTTCGAATAGCTAATTCGAAAGGGTTATAAGAAGGACCCCGTAGTCTAATAATAGAATAAAGCGCTAGGAACAGGATTCTCTTAGAACGAGAAGAAGATCTTACTATTCTAGGAACGAATCTATATTCCTTCCGGAATTAGGACCGCGTTTATATAATAGTAACACGAGCTACTAGCTTATAGACATTAGGGAACCGCGAAGATACTCTTACGACTATCCCGAATATACTATTTCCCTAGGATTAAGAACGTAGTTAAGGAAGTAGTTAGGAGCTACGATACGTATATACGGAATAAGTCGTCACGATATACCCCGTATAGACTTATAAAATTACCCTTAACTCCTTCCTAACTATAGAAGTTAATTACCCTAGACTTCGTAGTTAAGTTACTACCTTCTAAGGATCTAATAATAGGAGTCGTTTACGATTCGATCCTAGTTATCGTATATAGACTTACTAAATACGTATATATAATACTATACTAGGAAAGTAGTATAGTAGAACAGATAGCTAATACCTTCCTACGATAGATTATTATATAATATAGACTACCGGACGAAATTATTTCCGATAGAGATAAGCTCTTTAAATTAAAGTTCTAGGCTACGCTTATAGCTAGACTCGGAATTAATCGGAAGCTCTTAATAGTATTTTATCCGTAGTCGGATATATAAACAGAACGAGTTAATTAAATAATAGAAGTATACCTCCGTTACTATATAAACTACTAATAGGATAACTAGGTAGCGTTACTACTACTAGTATAGTTCGCGTTTAATAGCGCGGATATAGAAGCTATAGGAGTATTACTATTCTTCGCGAATTTCGGATATAACCTATCGGTATACTAATACCTATTAACAGATACGATAAATATAGAAGTAGCTATCGTTAAGGTCGATAAGATAAAAGACCTATATAAGGAACTTACGACCGATATTACGTTTTTATTATAACGGTTAGTAATCTACTATAACTCGAAGCGTAGAATAGGACCTACGCTAAAAGAAGGGGATAAAGTCTACTTATTACGAAAAAACATTAATATATAAAGACTAAGCGATAAGTTAGATTATAAAAAACTTAGACTATTCGAAATAGTAAAAGTTATCGGACTAGTTAATTATCGACTTAGACTACTAAAAACTTAGAAAATCTACGATATATTCTATATCTCTCTCCTCGAGAAAGTACTATCCGGAGTACTACCCGCTCTATAAGAGGAAATCTAACTAGTGAATACCGACGCGGAGTACGAAGTCGAGGAGGTCCTAGACTATAAGTTAGTTAAGAGTAAGCCTTACTACTTAATTAAATAAAAGGATTACCTATATTTAGAAAATTTATAGTAGCCTGAAGGAAACCTTAACTACCTAGGCTTATTAAGGCGGTTCTACCGTTAGGACTAGGCTAAGAAGGATCGGGGGGTAATACCGCGATCCCGTCCTAAAACGAAGAAGGTAGACTCGCGAAGACCTTAGGGTCGAGTAAGGGGTTAGCTAGGAAGTCGTCGGCCTTAGACAAGTTTCGACTAGCCTACTCGGCCTCTACTACCGTAGCTAGACGTTCCGCCTCCTCTACCCTCTCCTTCTCCGCCCGCTCGAGCGCGTCTAGCTCGTCTAGACTACTTAGTCTATTTTTAATTATTTTCTTTTCTTTTACGTCTAGAATCTCTTCCTATTTATTTAGACAGAGAATCTCACGTATTATAGTATCCTTCTTATCGCGTAGCTATTTACGCTAGCGATCTACGGAATCCTAATCCTTTAGGGAAGGAAGACGAGAAGTATAGTTATAAGCCTAACGGCCGTGACGGATATATTACGAGTAACGAGAGGATTTAGCGGACGACACGATATAGCGTCGACCGTTACGAAGATAAAAGTTATAGGGAGATATTTCTATCGGTTTATTTCGTTCGATTCGTAAGGTAAGGGCTATTCGTTCTAGTTATTTCTTATTTAAATCGGAAGGTATATTAAAGAAGAAGGGAAGGCTATAGGGCCTTACGAGATATTCCTTTAACGTACTTAAGTATAGGGACTATACTAGGCTAGGAAGGGGATAGTGTTACGGATCACGTTCTTAGGAGCTAAGTAATTCCTAGGACGCTAATAGATCCTAGGAGCCTAAGGCTTAGGAGTAGTATAGGTCCTAGGAGCCTTACTCCTAGGACCTACTCTAAGAGAACTCCTAGATTAGGTAATAGTAGTATTTAGTATATAGGTAATTAGGCTATAGTATTATATGGCCAGGGATCACGTGACAAGGGATTATAATAGATCGTAGCGATCTAAAGTAATACTAAGAAACAGGTCGCGGGGGATCGTAGTAATCCTTAGCGATCTATAAGAATAAAGGTTCTATATAAGTAGAATAGTATTTCATTAGATAGGAGCTTTATACTTAACTTAAATTAATATCTTAAAATAATATCTAGTAACTGTCTAGAACCCGTACCTGTGCGAACCGATCTCTCATCACCAAGTAACCCTCTAGTACTTGTAACGAGTAAATGCGTGACCGTTACAATCAGCTGATTCCTCAAGCAGCCACAGACATTGCAGCCACACATTTATCAGCACAAATTTTATAAATCTTTTACTGAGGCTACTATAACCACACCGCCACTGACCTGGATCCTTGATTGCTTAATTAGAGGAGGTATTATCTTAATAATACCAGAATACATACTTTAACCTGTTTAGCCGAAGTCGAGTGCTTTATTCTGATTAGTCGTAAAAAGTGACGGGTCAGGTGACGAACACTAAAAATCCTGAGTTCAAGTCTTGCCTGATTGGCCAGGGTCGATTATATAATCATGAATAAGGAAAAGACGTCTCTCAGAAGATAACACTCTCACTGATATTAATATATTACCACTATTTACACCACTACACTTCCCTATAACACTACCACTATATGCCCCGGTCTGCCGCCCCCCTCCCTCTCTTTTACCACCAAGTTAGTGTATAGTATATAAGTAAAATAGACTAGCCGCTGACTTCTTTCGCCGTTTTAGTGGTCCTAGATATAATACCTGTAATACCTGTTCTGCTCGAAGGCGCGCTCGCCGGCCACTACAGGAGATCGATTCGAACTAATATATAACAAGAGCTACTACGGACGAAGTAGATAAGTCTTAGCGGCCAAGGGCCCGGAAACAAAGGCGTATTAAGATTAAAATCAGAGCTAACTTGCCTAATGCTCCGGTTCGTTATAACTCTATCTTCGACGTATCTATGCTAATATTATAGCCTTCTTAACCCGTACAAGAACCCTAAGCACCCGACAACAATCCGGAACTACCCGTAGAACTAGTGCCAGAGCCTAGAGGTCGACGGTTACGTGGTGTATTACCGAGGGGCTTTTTTACAAACTATTAACGATCTAGAATAGCCTAACCTTAGTCTATTAGCCGAATGAATAAACAATACGAACACTATATAGTAATATACTTTATCGACGAAGTAGTAGTAAAGTATACTTAGTTATTTAAATCTTATTATAAGAAGGGTAACGTGGACTTACCGCGTTTACGGCCACTACCCCGCGAACTTAAAGCTCTGTTTACTAGCCAGAATCGGCGCTATATAGAGTTTCGGAAGAAATTATAGGCGTATAACGGGGCTTTTGCTTTTACGTTAGTATCGTATAAACAGGATAAGCGAGTGGCACTAAACTCCGGAATTAACACGTTCTTAATTTATAGTAAGCTCTTCTACCTTTAAGGACTATTAGAACTAGTACTATATAAGACCCCTTAATTTACTTAGTTATTCTTTTATAATCCTGCTTTCGTAACTAATGTTCGACATCGTGCGTACCCCTCCACTAATGTAGTTATCTTACGGGAGATTACGGACGTGCTTAAGGCTTATAATACCTATATTCGACTATATAAAATAGCTAGAGAGCGTCTTACGGTCTAACGGGAGCTCGCGGGTCCGTTCCGGCTGTTAATTAGTCCGTAAATACGCTTAGTAGTCGAGTCAGGGGCTAATATACGACGCGAGAACTTACCTACTACCGATAAAGTGGCTGGAATCCTTCCTTACGAGTTCGATAAGAAAAGTAGTCGAGATATCGTACTTACTGTTCGTGATCCTGGCCGCGACGAGCCGTATTTGTACCGTATTAATGTCACTCATGCTTTATATATGTCGCTATACTACGTTCTGTTTTTCCTATATGACGACGGAGCTAATCTTAGCTGGCATTACGGGCTTACTTTACGGGATATAAACGGTCGTCGCTAAAACTTACGGCTTAAATAGCGTCCCTTCTACAGGTTTAGGCTACACCTACGTCGTGATGAATTCTCTCTCCTGTTCTATAGTGGCCGGCTGTTTTAATAGTTTGTCATAGATGCTTTTACTACTACCGAGACGACTGCCTTGAGCTAGCTACGTTCCTACTAAGCTAACTTACCGGCCGACATCTATAGTGGCTTATAGGATACTTTAGTGGCTACGGACGTTAATTTAGGCGAACTAGGCCGTAGATTTATCTTACCTTCGAGTTTTACGGGTTCCGACCGCTTTATACAACAGCTTTTCCAGGACTCTATAGCTATCGTACGTTTCTTTAGGAAGCCCGATCTATTTATCACTTTTAATGCCAACCCTAATTAGCCAGATATCCTTGATAACCTGTCACACGGTGGGAGGGAAGCATCAGTGGCCCGGATGCACCATACGGTGTGATTGTACAATGTCAGATGCATGCCTGCTACCGATAAGCGGTGAGGCTATAATATATACTGTACAGGAGATTGGATGCGCGGCAAACGCGGTAACCAGGATCGCAATTATACAGGGAAGCCGAGACTATAGTGCTGTACAGGATCGGTGATCCGATGATGTGCACGTGATGAATTGAAATGGAGTTTCCTGTGACAGTATAATAATAAAGTACGAAACTAATAGTAACCTACTACTTCTAGCCCGAATAGCTATCGCTAATTAATTATTACGAATATAATAGTAGTAGTTAATAATTAGCTACTATTATCGCTAAGCGAATATATTATCTATATTTATTTTTTACCTTCTTACGTTATACTAATCTATACTTACTAGAAACTATACCGTAAGCCGCCTGTTACTAACCTTTCTCGAGAACTCGAGGGCGAGTCCTCTAACTAGGAGGGGGATGTGATGGACAGCGACATCAGGTTGTAAGTCCCCCCCCCCCCCCACCAAAATCCACTACCTTGTATTCAACAACGTATAACTCTACAACGCCTCGACTTCTATATAATCTTCGATAGATTCAGATTCTGTAGATAAATCCGAATCGATTAATATAGCTCCTATCTCTCTAGCCTTAATTTAGGCTTGTCGGATAGCCTTAGTATCCACGAACCTGGAATTTAGAGATGTCTATACCTTTCGGCGTTTCCTTAGTTTATATAGATCTAATTAAGCCTGTAACTCTTTAATACGGTTCTCGGCCTGTATTAAAGTAAAGTCCTTCTTATCAAGACCCTTTATAACCTTCCTAAAGAGTAGTCGACGTGTTAGAAGATTATTATCGCTAAGTCGAGTTAAAGTATCGAACTAGAATCGTAATTCTCTACTAGCTTTAGGGGTATACCACTCTACCGATAATATACTTATATTCCACTCTATAGTAGAGCTCTCTAGTAGAGTTTCTAGGGCCTTGTTACTATTCTCTAGTAGTAACCGGCTTATCAGAGGCTTACTACGGTTAAGTAGCTATAAACTAGTAGCTCTCTACCCGGCCAAGATATTCTCGACTATAATACTAGCCTCCCTGGCCTTATAGTAACAGATTAAGAAGTTACGCTTACTAATTAGTGCCGAATCGATTAAAGAACCTAAGAGATTTAGCTCTTTTCGGTAAGATACCTTAAGTAGAGAGAAAATCGATAAATCTAATAGTTAAAGTATATACGACGTATAAGGGGGTAAGAATATAAGATATATATTATATTTAAGGCACTTAAACATAAACTTAGTGGTTTTATAGCTCCTATAGCTATCTAAGATAAGTAATCGATCCGATCTATCTCTTGGCGCTATCTGAGGAATAAACACCTTCTTAAGCTACTCTAGCGCTATTTTATCAGATGTCTATCCGTTCTCTGTTATAGTGAATTACTAGGTCGTAAAATTACTAATGTCGGCTAGAAACCACTATTATTATACTAATTTCCCCTTATATATAACAAGTAGAGTGGTTCTGGCCCCTATAGTAGAGATGGCCTCGATAAATAATATCTAACTCCTAGAACCAGGCTGTTTCTTCTGAATAAAACGTCGTTCCGAGCTACTAAGAACTAAGCCATTAAGGCCGTAACCTTCTATAATACCTGCTTCGTCTATATTCTATCGGTTCTCTGGCTTAATAGCCTAGATAACTAGAATCTAAAATAATTAGAACTACTTCGTAATTATATCCGTTATAGCCCTATTTACCCGTACAGAATTAACTATAACTTGCCTCTTAGTCTTTAGAACCGGATTCCGTACTAAGAACCGCTTTATCTATCGTTTTCCTAGTGGCCGGTCGTTACCTTAGAGCTTGTAAAGTCGTTCTCTAAAAACCTTTAGTTACGAGTAAGTTATACTATAGCCTAGGGCTTCTTGAGTTAATACCTACTTAGTAAGACGATCCTCTAGTACCGGAGGAAGCCTTTATAAGTGTTCGGCAGTATTATAATAGTTAGTGTTATACTTGAATCGTCGTTATAAGGTAGCCCTTGGTATACCCTACTCTAGAGCAGCTTTACGGACTGACTTCTTGTTTACAACCTTATCGAGTGCCCGTATTATTTTATATTTAGTATACTAATTCTTCACTATAATCACAAGACGTAGTCTAAGTTTAAAAAGAATTGATTAAAAGTTAGTGTTGTTATTAATTATTAAAGTAGGTGAGATACAAAATACGGTGAGGTTGGTGGGGTGGCCCAAATGGGGGGGTGGCCCGAATGGGGGGGTGGGGACTTAATCCCTTCCACTACCCTCAATACTAGCAGTCAATTTCCATTCACAGAATCACGGAAAGCCCCAGACCAAGACGCATTCAAGCCCTTGTACTCATGATAGTGAGAATAAATGACCTCGTAACCAGGACGGATGTCGAAACGCTTTTTCTCGGCAGCAGCAGGCAGGATCCCCTCCCAGCTGCGGTAGGGCATGTATGGGACTGAGTGATTGGTGTTGAACCTGACGGTGTACTCTGCTCTGATCTAGGGGGAACGAGAGCTCTGTAACTAGGAATTGACAGACAGAACAAAATTAAACACTAACCCATAAGTATCCACGCCTTGGTTCTTCCCATGCTGTCCAATGCCAGCCAACAGCGCGCAACAAAGCAACTCATGTCCTGGATCTTTCCCCGCCTTCTGTTCTTGCATCAAGGCCTTTCCAGACCCTTCCTGTAAGAATTAATAGCAGGGAATCGCGATAATAAGCAGAGTTGTAAACCCCTTTTGCATTCAAGCTTTTCTCTAAGGCTTCCCCAAAAAGAGTGAGGGGAAAGAGGAGATAATCCACATCTGTTCAGCCCAGCAGCGTGTCTGATTATCCTCCGTTCTATATCCTACGCTTGAGGCTCTTCTCGTTCCTGATACTTCATTGGTAAAATTTACAATCGAGAAATAAGGCAAGGCACCATTTATCTCCGTCGTTTTATCTGGCAGCCCATTCGTATAGATTGTAGTTGCCCAATTATACATGCCAGCGTCGTCCGTGAAGGCCCTGATAGCCATCAACGATGCCATATTATGTAGATCCCAGTTGGCATAGTAAAAACTCGGTTTACCTTTATGGTTATGAGAAAGTCGCGGCTCAAGGGCGCAAAGACTGACGTTGGCAGTGTTACGAAGGCGCCCTGGTTCGCAGCTGGACAACCCGAGCAAGGACGGAGGAGCTCAGCTGCGTTGGTAAATTGGTAAATTGGTAGCCGTAGAGATCAGCAGCAAGGAAGCGGTCTTCATTTCCATCAGTGGCTTTCAAGGTCGAAGAACAGGCGTCGAGGGTCCTAATGGCCGAGTTGACAAACATTGCACTACCTGTCAATTACCATCGAATGGCTTGTTGATAGGTGCAACGTGCATCACGGTACGTGGCTGCATACTTCTCAGCGAGTGTATCAGTCTTTCAACGGACCAATGTGACCAGTGGGGTCGGTTTACGAGTCGGTTGAGCAAGGGGGACGGGTCTCGAGGTGTCTGAATGCTCGGACCCAGGGTTGTTCTTCTTTTAAAAGATGATCCTTGATTCGTGCGAAGTCTTGGGCTGAATGGAGTGCTCCTGGATGTTTGGGCCTCTTGACTTGACGAAGCACGGTATTTCGAGACCTGGACCTGCATGATACCATGAATTCCCGGAAATTGCAAGTGCTGGCTCTGATATCGCAAGCAGGAAAGTGATCGCTAGAAGGGCAATGCTCCTAGGATGTATCTTGGTTCGTTGGTTTCACAAAAAAAAGTGCTCATTCCGATCAATTGTATATCCGATTGACGAACGAGATGAGATTGCTCCATGAAATTGCAGTGCTTTCATGACCGTGGGGGGTTTCAGGGAGTATTTATCTACACACCTACCTACACACTACTCAAGTACACACAGTACACATCTCTCGTAAAGCGATCTATCCCACGTGTATGTTCAGCCATGATCTTGGCTGTTTTATCCCAGTTTGGGGTCGCCATGGGAAAACGGTATGTGATGCGTCTCTGATCCCCAGACCACCGCTAGTTTCCCCGCATTCCGTGAGAACCCAAAAATTCCCATCGATGTTGGGTGTGGTTGTCCCATGTTGGCGATGATTCTAAGAAGAGAAAGCCAAGGAAAGGTCTACGAAGCATGTGGGGAACAGGGCGGGAAGAGGCGGCGGGCCGTTCCACAGGAACATGTCGCACTACAATACGTAAGTCCTCTTGTAAATATCCCGAATAGAAGTACTTAATTGACAACCTAGGTAAGTACCGAGGTAATCAAAACACAATTACCTGTCCGGTCGGACAAGTGAGTGCAGCAAGTCCTCAACCACGGAGGAAATTGTTTTCGACCGTTTGATGGAGAAGTCAACACAGTATTTGAAAGTGCCGTTGTTCGGTCTGCCTTGGAGATTCTTATGATGCCAAGGCGGGTAAGGATCGCAATTACTTTGCTACTGATTTTGTGGAATCGAGATAAAGATGATATAACTCGGCGACATGAGTATATGCCCATGGTCTTGGGACTACTGAAATGTAACAAAAGTTGTGATGAGTGAATTTTGTTCTAGTCGTCATGCTTCTTCGGCTTCTACCAGGAGCTTTCCCCTTCTAAACCCTTTCAATAGTGTGTACTCAACCAATAATTCGAAGTTCTCTGAAAATAAATTATAGCACAAATTATCCACGGTAGACCACCAGATTTAAATGCCAGGCAAAGAAGCCACATGTGGATAACTTCAAGATAGATTTTAGGATACATGTTTCTTCAAAGAGAGTGTCGATTTTGGGCAGTACGAAACACCACCGCAATATACACCCCGTAATTTCAATTATAAAGCGTGGTACACATAATAAAATGTTTCCTGATGAGTTCAAACGAGATATGCTGCTTGAAGGAATCTGGCAGCAGAATATTCCGAGACAATTCAATAAATCACCTAAACTAGCGGAAGAGAGAAAGAAACCCAAGTCTGAGGGAACTTGGAATAAACAGCTAATCCGCCCTGATATAAATTAGATTTGATCAGAAAAAAAAAGTTTTAAAACCAACAAGCCAAACTTATCTAGCTATATACCTATGCTCTTTCTTGTAAGTCTAATCTAAATATAGTATACTTCCACCCGTTCTCGCTTCAATCCCTCTCCAGTTCTCATAACTTATCACAGTTCTCCGCCATTAAGATCACAACATAGTTACTATTCCAACGGCTACTCCAACCCACATTCCCAAGCCACCAACTTGAACCTTGTGGCCCAGCGATCTGGATGTAGTGGCGGCTGGCGCGGTGCCAGTTCCACTCGCAGTGCCGGTCTGACTTCCAGTTCCAGCGGCAGGGACACCAGTACTTGCTGCGGTGCCTGAGGATGTCTTGTCTGCGTTCACTTTGTACGGGACGGGTGTGATTGTGGATTTGTAACCTCTGCGAGAGTGTCAGGTGGCTTTAGTCTGATGGGACTTATAAGAAAGTCTCCAGAGAGGAGGTCTGGGGATCGTATTCCAACTTGCTGATACGCAACGGGACAAGAAAGAAGAGAAGGAAAACTTACGGATCAAGAGCTAAGGTCATCACTGATGCAAAAGTCGTGAATGCCGTTCCGGGGAAGTTGGAAAGTGCTTCTGTTCCTGGCTTTCCAGCACTATTCGATCCAGAAGTGTTAGCTTAAATTAAAAAACGTATCCCCAGTTTTCTATTCCTTAGATCAAGTCATTGCTAAATAGACCCAGCAACCTCCGATCTAAAGAGAAACTAGGAGGTAATACTTACGGCAGCTTGAGAGGGTTATAAATCACTGGTCCAACTAACTCAGTAATGCCATATGTAGCAGCACAGTATTGAGCACTCTCCAACCCCGAATCTAACACTGCACACTCATTAGGTGTTCGTCCAAGTGTCATTTGGTTTGTTGAGCTTGCGAGTCTGTCGGCAAATCCGATGAAGGAGAGATCTTGGTTGGGGCATGCATTGAGTACACTGTTTAATTTACAATGTCAGGATCTCTGTGCTATCGGTATAATATGGTATTTTAGGATCGAGGGTGAAATAAAAACTAAATGATAGAGTAGGAAGACGCACTTTGAAACAGTTATTGCAAACTGGCAACAAGTACATTCAGCAAAAACGTCCCTGTTTGAGTTTTGAGCGGCTCCCGTACAGTGGTACGTTGTAGTGTCACTGAAGTTTCCGAATGCGTTCCCGACGTTACAGTCTATCAGAGATTATTAGAGACCTAGTTGTTTAATTAGAGGTAAATAAGAAGCACATACTACACCCACCCGGCAGCTCTCCATCTGGTGGTGGGTAGAATGGGATATGTACTGTGCTTTGCACAAGACTGACTCCGTGTACATATTCGGCTGCTGTCTGTTGAAATTCGCAGGAATAGACCTATACAGTTGATCGAGAGTTAGAAAATATATAATATAAGTATCCTATTCATTTTTTTCAGGCTTCCAACCTCCCCCTTCCTCCTAGCTAGCTAGGCTTTATTTCTATCCGCCTAAATTCCAATCGTAAATACAGAGATTAACTCACCCTATTCCAACAGCTTTGGAACCAACATCCTACCTTCCCAGCTAGATAGGCACCATTACACCCTGCCATACAAGTCTGGAGGTGCGTATTAGTATCACTACAAGTAGAATTCGCAACTTGTCCGCATGTCCCGAGCTGGGTATATTGCGCGTCGTAACATTTCAGATATCCTTCGGGGTCGACACAACCAGCGCCAGTCGGATTGAGGTTATCACCAGCGGGTGCCGCCGCTAAGACGAGGGAGAATAGGGAGAAGACAATAAGAGAGCGCATGGTTATGAATTGTTTGACTGTGATTTGATGCTGGAGAAAAAAACCACAGTAGATGATAGACTCCGAGAAGCCTTGATCCCGTGTGTTTAGAGACCAAAGAGAGGAGAAAGAACCGAGTCACTTCTCACTCACCGAAGAGAGTAGCAGTCCCCGCCTATTTAAACATCTTAATCTGCTGCTCCTATCCTTGAAGAGCTAGCACAAACCCTAAATCTGCCAGACCAAAAAAAACGGGCTCGGAAGAACTTCCTCATAATTCAACAGAGTCGCAACGGTGGCTTGAAACATGGCTGGTGGACCCTGCATTAAGCATGGATAGTTGTATCCAATGCTGAAGGATTCGGAATCGGTTCAATAAAAATACAAGCGCAGACGGTGTTGTGATTTGTCGAAACCTCCGCATGTACTGTTTGTTACCGTACTGCCTTGTGGTGGGGGAACAAAGATGTACTATACGAGGTACGAGTAAGGTTGCGGTATACTAACCTAGGGACTTGTCTGACATGTTATGGCTGCTTTAACGAAGGGCTAGTGATGCTGTTGAAAATCGACAGTCACAACACTACAACATATCTTTCTTATAGTAAATTCCAGGTCAAATTCGCCGGCGGTTCCGGCGCAAGCTAAGGGCGTGCGCCGCCCACCAACAGGATAAAGCTTGAATTCGAGATGTTTCAACCTTACTTCGGATAGCATGTAACAAGCAATGTAAGATTTTTGTGTATTGTAATTAGCCAGAGGAACGATTCGACTGGGATTGGCTGCAGGCCGTCGGATATTGTATGCACAGTGCTGTATTTTGTCTTCCCACTCGGTGTGGTTGTGGAGTATTCTGTCTGAAATATCTCAAAATTAGCGGTTAATACAGTGCTTGGAGTTGCCTATGCCTTTCCATTCCGCAAGTGGTGTAGAGTATACCTTCGGTTTTGTTTTGCGATCCGGAGGCCGACCTGCTAGCAACACTATCAGCACGTGCACATTCTGCCTGAATTGGGGCCTTTACCTTAGGGTCCGAACCGCAAACAAGAGGGATGATAAGCGGATGCTGAACAGTATCACAAGTTCCTACTGGGCAGTACCCCAAGGTGAAGGTACATAAGCCACTGAACGTGGCATCTTTTCCGAGCGCGGGGTATTTAATGACTCCCTTTACAACAGGCTTCGTAACTTGCTTTCTTATAGCAAGACAAGTGTATACGCTAATTAAGCAGTAACTATAGCTATATGCCCAGGTATATAAATCAGTGTAGCTTGTGATGCTAGATCATCGGGTATAGACTTAGTCTTTGAGGTTAAGAACAAGGTTGGCAACATTACTCGCACTAGTAAAACTACTAATCCAGGGATTCGAGTTCGTAAGGCCGTTTTGATTCGAAGCGCGATCATAAGCTCATAAGATTACTTCCTCGCTTATTAACATTGTCCTTACAGTGACTACAATAGTGCCTAGATTTGTTCCGTACGTAACACTATTATAATTGTCACAAGAAAGCGAGGTCACCTGACTACAGCTCAGCATAAAGCTGGCTGTCAACGACTCAACGCTCTGAACCCGGTGGTCTGAGCGCGCTTGGCACGTAGTGCCCGTATACAATCGACACCCTGATTAACAAGGGGGGGACAAGATCTTAATTCATCACCTTTCGGGAAGCCCTGACACAGCTTAACATCACTCTTCAAACCACCACTTAACTGCTCGCTACAAGTGATCTACAGTGTGATAATAAAATATACTGATCTTCCTATCGGGAATAGATGTCCAGGTGGCGCTAAGATCAACACCTTCTACGGTTACTTTAACTATTTAACTTTTTTTATTTTTGTTTTTATTTATATTCCTTTTAACGTGCTAAGAGCACTTAGACCACCGGGTTTAGAGCGCTAACTCGCTGACAGCCGGCTTTATAATAAGCTTTCGTCAGGTGATCTCGCTTTCTTGTGACAACTTAACCAAGAGAGAACAGAGACATCTTCATCACATGTGTGTTTATTTTACCTTGGTTTTTTTACTAACAAAACCAAAAGGTAGCTAAAGGTGCAAAAACTTAAGCTTCAAAAGTGTGATAACAAATTGATGTTAAAAAAACATTATAAGATGTAATTCGGTTTTCCCTCCTCGTCTGTCACGGGCCGAAGGCAAGAAGAATCGTTGAACAATCGGGCGTCTGATTTACAACAAAAACTAACTAAGGAGAGAAGAAGAACAAGTTCTTCGTAGGAGAAGTTTATCTACAGTAAAGGGGTTCGTACGCATGGACTGTCGCGCAGTCATATCGCAAGGCCACATGATCGTGGGTCACTTGAGCGCTGGTCACTGAGGACCTAACATCGTTTGCGGGTGTGACCCGTCACACAAAATGAGAGCCGGGGTTGATTGGTGGACTTAAAAAACAAGATCCCGGCCAATAGTAACATCGCGACAATGGCGCTAGTGAGCTTATGCGCAATGGAGAGGGAAGACCATGACATGCCAGGCGAGTTTGTTCCAGACCTTAATTTCCCAGGCTGCCACGTGTTTTGGCGAGGTTGATTTCAAAGACACCTTCAGTACTTAAGGTAGCGGTAGCAGCGTGCCTGTCCTTCTCTTCCTCCTCCATCTTTCAAGTATCAAGTGGATGCTGCTAGAGAGCTTTGTCGTTCCCTAGCTTCTAACCCGTGGGCAGATCAAACTAAATCTCGGCATAATCTGTAAGTAATACTATTAAAGTTATGGAAGCATTCACTAACACGATTTGCAGCATCTCTGTAAAGCTTATCATGAAACCTAACGTCCTTATCCTCTGCACTGGCAATTCCTGCCGTAGTCACATGGCCGAAGGCATCCTCGATTCTGTCGCCGGCGACCTCATCGACGTGTACAGCGCGGGGTCTAACCCAGCCGGCTTCGTCCACCCTAAGGCGATCACCGCGTTAAAAGAGATTGGCATTGATATTTCCTCCCACACGTCGAAGCATATGGAAACATTTCTTAACCGTCAGGTTTCAACCGTTATCACGGTTTGCGGCAACGTCGATCAGGTCTGCCCGTTCTTTCCAGGGCAGGTGAGTCGCTACCACTGGGGCTTTGACGACCCCGCACACGCTCAAGGTAGTGAGGAGGAGGTGATGGAGGAGTTTCGACGTGTGCGGGATGAGATTCGTAAGGTTTTTGGGGCGTATGCCGCGGGATTAAGGGAAGGAAAACTTGCTAGTAATTAAATAATGAATGCCTCGAGTTCTATGAAATATTACTGATATTTTTTCTTGTTCGTAAAGAACTACACACAAGTGCGTAATGGCATTCTTTGTAGATGGCATAATATATGGGGGTGTTCCATGACAACCATCCTGCAATTGAGCATTGAAGGCGCACGTTTGGGGGAAAGATGTCACTGCAATATTCTGATTGGACAGAGCCGAAGTGCAGATTCCATTAATTAGTAACATCCCAATGCTCGGCTATTCGTCAGTCCAGGTCAATGCAGATTCTTGGCGAAAATAATAAGCGATGGTCATTTTTGGTAACTCAGGTGCAACCAAGTACGATTGGGTATTGAACAGAAAACACACGCGCTCAAATGGCTCAAATGGCTCTCCTTCTATAGACTCGAACCAGCAGGGAAAGCCTCGCAAGTTTGCCCCGAAAATTATTCGGGTCGATGGCTGCCAGTGCTTAATACTGGTTGCTTAAGACATTAACTGTTGGTTGCACACCCTAAAAATTCCAGCCAAGCCTTTCAATACAGATGTGTATCTAAGGAGCTCCCGATGTTGGAGGCTGCAGGCAAAGCCAGGCGATTACTTCATCCGGGGTCAAGAAACTCGTTTGCTATACGTGCGCACCGTCGACCGAAACTTCGAGGAGGGAGAGCAGGTTCATAGTGAATCCCGGTGAAGTCTCTACTTAGAAAGGCTAAGGCAAAGGCATGAAGTGGACGTTTTGTGGCCTAGTAAGTAGGCTACGGCAATAGTCCATAAATCCATGGCGAATTTGGCCCCCACTCCACCCCATAGATCGGAGTAGCTAGCTCTGTCCACTCTATGTGTTTGTTGTATTCGGGTAACGCTAGCGTAATGGTAAAGTGATCACGGGGAGTAGCCGTCGAATACGGAGCGTACTTGTTGGCAAGCAAGCTCGGTGTATTCATTTGTGTTTACAGAACTACAGTTGGCTTCGATTGTGATGGACAGCACTTGTGATGGACAACAACATCAGGTGATGGGATGGGCCAAGGAACGGGCCAGTCCCGGACGTATATATAGCCAGACCTCTCACCCTAAAGGGCTCGGTAGTTTAGATCTTTCTTTCGTATCGTACCTATAAATCACGATACCTTCTTTTATATCGTTATGTAACTTACTAGACTCCTTTGTCTAATTAACGGTATTACGTATTTATATCGTTATATAAAAGATCTAAACTCGACCCCGTCGGAGACGGCTTTTAATATATCTTAACTAAGAAAAGGTAATACTAACACGTTACTTTACGCCTATAAAACAGACCTCTATCGGTATTAATTTTTAAAGAGCTACATCAGGGAAAAAAAAGTTGCCAGTTGACAGGCCTTTGGCAAGCCGTTAGCACCGTTAGTAACGCTTTAGCACCTTTAGTAACTTTTAAGTAGGTCTATTATTTTAACCTTAATAAAAATTTCTCGTTTACTAATAAGGTACTAAAAGTAAACTTAGCGTACCTAACTCTTTTAATACTATTTAAACTATTAACTTTCTTTATTATACTTTACGTTATAGTATTAATTATTCCGAGGAAAATAAATATTTAAATATCGGCGATATTACCTCGTAGTTAAATTATAAACATTACTCTTTAAGTACTATATATCTTAGAAGTCGTAAGTATTCTTAAAGCGCTTTTACTATTATAGGTCGTAGTTATTCTTATAGCGTATTTAACTCCCTAGGTCGCGACTATTCTTATAGTACTTTTACTAATGTTATTTCTCGAATAGGGACTAACTCTCTTAGCGCCTTTATAACTTTATTTAATATTAGAGATATAAGTTCTCGTATTAAGATTATTACTCTTTCTTCTAGACGGAGTATTAGTACTAATAGTTTTTAAATCACGAAATATAGTTATAGTTAATATAGTTTTAAAAATAATAAGAGAAGTATTATATATAAGTATTTACCTACTTAAAACTATCCCGATTAAAAACGCTTACTTAATACTATCCCGATTAAAAACGCCTACTTAACACTGTCCCGATTAAAAACGCCTACTTAACACTATCCCGATTAAAAACGCCTACTTAACACTATCCCGATTAAAAACGCCTACTTAACACTATCCCGATTAAAAACGCCTACTTAAAACTATCCTATCGAGACGAGATTAACTATTAATATTATCCGGGAATTAACCTACCGAGTTATAGATAACTACCTACTTTATCTTCCGCGTTTCTATTTTAGTAAATATCTTAATAAGATCTTCTTATATATTTATTACTTTCTTATCTATATTCTCCCCCTTTATTTTCTAGATCGTTATTATAGTCTAATAGACTATATCGTTAATATCTAGGCTAAAGGTCGTTATTAAGTTATCTTATTTAATATAAATATTAATTTTATTAAATTTAACTAGAGTTACTTAGTTATCCTTTTTACGCTTTATAAACTAAACTATAATAACTCTTTTAGTATTTAGACCTATATATAGAAAGATTAGTAAAATATTTAAGAAAGAGAATTAAATAATTTATAAGATAGTATATTACTTACTTAGAGTCGTTTACTTAGGGGTTCTACTAACTAATCGGTTAGTTTATTACTTAAAAGTAAGATTACTTACGTACCTTTTTAGTTAGCTTCCTTTTTCCTCTAGCGTTAGACGATTCCTCTAGATTTTCTTAAGGATAGTTATAACTATTATAATCTACCTATAAGTTATTAAAGTTAAAGGGAATTACTTATAGCGATATACTTTTAG